>JABUQX010075404.1:22500-38603 GCA_015478945.1 Trachelipus rathkii
CTTTCCCAATGTCCTCCTGAATCCTTGTGGATGTCGTGCCGTTGTCTCGGTTCCTGTATTGGTTGCCCTCTTGCGCCTCCTTCACCCGGGGTGGGGCACAGTTCAGAAAACCGGTTTGTTCTGGTCTTTCTCGGGCCGCCTACTGTTGGAACCTGAACCTTGCTTAACCTACTGAGGGAGGCTGTCCTGCGCACTGGGTGTATAATCTTGGGCTCGCGCCTTATCCGTGTGGTGCGCGGCTGGCATTTGTTCACCTTGGCACTGGGACGCGAGTCCGGGAGCTGTGCTGAGCCACACCATGAACCGCCCCCCCCATAACGGGGTGGGTTTTTCGGGAGAGAGGTATTATGCTCTGGGCGTGTGGTGGGCTCGGTTTCAGCGGTTGCGCTCCCAGGTTATATTTTGGGTTTTTTATATTCATCATTTGTGTTCATCTATTGCGGTGCTGATGTTTTTTTGGAGTTGTCTTTATGGGAAAAAATAAAAAGAAAAAACCTTTAAAGAAAGACGAGTCTTACCGTCCGCCATGCTCCCATCCCGGCCTCTTCCTGGCTGCTCCCAGTCCAGTATCCAACAGGGGCTTCGACGCCCTTGTTGACGAAATGGTTGGGTTGAGTTCTTCTCTCCCCAACCCTTTAGTCCCGGGCGACGTTTCCGTTTCTGGGACTACCCCTTCTCGACCAGCGGAGGCTGTTATGGCCTCAACGCCCAACTCGATTCGTTTGTCTACCCAGCCTGCCCAGGTGACCCCGCGCCAACTGGGTCTCGCACCTAGATTTCGGCATAGGAAAACTGCTACCACGATCGTGTTCTCGGATCCCACTCCGGGTGTCCTCGGTCTAAATTCCTATCCCCTTTATTTTTATCTCCATTCCATTACGTCACGTCCATTGACTGCGGTAAGCCACCTTTTCTTCTGTGACGCGTTGGAGACCGTTCTCAATCGATTGAGGTACGTCGAACCCGATGAAAAAACTGTTCCATTCTTGGTTCGTGCGCCCCAGAACACAAGGTCAAATTTTGGCTTGCTCTATCGTCTCTGGGAGGAAGGTCCGAATTATCATCCAAACCGACGATTCCGCAACACCTCAAAGTAACAATATTAGCTCCGGTGTTTCGTTTGGACACGACTGGAACGATATATTGGCCCGATTTCAAAACGGCACATTGTGCCAGTACAATGTCTACAGGTTTCCTCCTCACAAGGAGAATCCCTCTGTGCCTAATCCTCGTCTTTTACTTACGTTCTCAGTGCCTTTCCCTCAAACAAAGGTAAAACTTGGTTTTACCATGCACTCTGTTAGAACTTACGTCCCCTTCCGAGGAGGTTGTTTTAAGGTGCACAAATGTGACACTCCCCCTGAAGTTTGTAGATTCTTCTCAAAACCATCTGTTCGCGTTGGGGCGAGTTTTCTACTCGCGCTGCGACATCGTCTTTGTTTGTCCCAAATTGCAAGGGCCCTTCATACGGCTTCTTCCATCCACTACCCACATCCACTCTGACCCCCATTACACCATCTCTCGGGAAGCGTCCAGCTTTTCTTTCCCCCGGAAAAGCATCACGACGTTCCGTCTCTTGATCCTGTTCGCCCATCTGTCGGTGGGTCTTCTCCCCAATATCGTGTTGAGAACTTCTTGAAGAAACCTGATGCCATCTCAAAGTAAGGACCCTCCCGCTCGCGCTCTGCCCACCTCCGCTTGTGAAACCGTAAAAAGGAAAGGGGGAATGTGCTTCTTCGCCTACGCTTGGCCATCGCCACTCAGCCCACGACTGACTCTGTTCAGTGTGCTACTCTAGTGAGTCTGAAACGTATTCGGAGGCCACTATGGACTCTTCCGATGAATCTCCTTCCTCGGATCGCCCGCCCGTATTGACGTTTACGATCGCTTCCGGCAAGACCGCGGCTGTGGTTATGGGGGAACCCGTCCGTCACCTGGCTCTTCACCGCAGGGCTGTCAGCAGGAGGTGAGTACTGATGGGGTTGGAAAGAACGAACCATCTCCCCCCAGACTCTTGTTCAGGTTCATCTCATGTTGCGGTTATTGGTCCTGTGCTGCCCGCGCTTCGCCCTATTGATGGGTCTCTCGACCCTCTCGGTCCCAACGACCATCCATGTTCTTTGTTGCAATCTGCTTCAACGATTTCTACCGGCGCTGAGAGGGTGGGGCATCCCTCTCAGTCCGCTGAGTTACCGACACCCTGTCCGGTTCTTAGCAAACATCAGACGTAGAGGGTGGTTTAGCTCGCATCTTCGGTGAGGGCACTCCTTTGGAAGCAGGAGCCTCTTCCTGTTCCAAACAGAGTGGTCCCCCCTCCCTTCCGCGTGACTTTCCCCTTCCTCCTGGGATTCGAGATTCCGTATTGTGAGGTGTGAGTGCTCTAGGATCTTCCTGTATAGTCTTCCGAGACGGCGCATGATTCTCAGCACATCGTGACAATTGTCACGGATCGCCCTGAAGATTGATTATTCACTTCTCTTTTAATATGACTAATTTCATTCAGTGGAATTGTCGTGGCTATTTCCCGAACTATGAACTAATCGCCGAACATCACCCGAAGGCTATTTGTCTTCAGGAACTGCAACTTCGCCATCGTATCCTTTTTCCACCATCCACATACAGAGAGCTCGTCGAATCGTTGAGCAATCGGGGGGGGGGGGTGATTCTGCTTCATGAATCGGTCCCTTTCACTCGGATTCCCCTTTCGACCCCGTTACATGCAGTGGCAGTTGGAATCCACCTAGATTTCCGCTTACTCTGTGCTCGGTGTATTTGGCACCTAGCTGTTCTTTCACTAGGGAATCCCTTCGAACTTTGTTCAGTTGTTTGCCGTAGCCCATGTTAGTCCTGGGTGACTTTAACCTCCGCCACCCTTTGTGGGGTGACACTGTCGCATATACCCATGCCGATTGGATACTTGGTATCCTGGAGGAATTCTCTTTGGAATGATAAATACCGGTGTTTCCGACTGTTTGAACGTTTTGACACGGGAAGTACTTCTTCGTGTGTCGAGTCTCCTTGTGCTCGATTTCTTCCATCGATCGTTTCGGGTGGGAAAGGTCACCGTTCCTCTGGGGAAGTGACCATTATCCGATCGTCTTATCGTCCTTCGATCCTACCTTGCAACAACAACCATATTCCAGCTGGCGGATTGGTGTTCCTTCTATCGGGCTACTTACATCCCAGTCCTTCCTGCCACAACCCTTTTTCCGTCTCCGGCATCCGCATTCACATTCTTTCAGGATACTGTCCCCACGGCGGTGGCTGACCATATCCCGCGCTCTACTGGAAACCGTAAATCACCATCTCCTTGGTTGGAACCGCTGATGGGCTGGCTCATCGAGAAAAAGCGAATCTGTTCCTTTGATACAAACGACTCCCACTATGTCCAACTTGATTTTTTTTAAGGCTGCAGCAGCCCGTTCTCGGTGTATTAACCGTCGGACGAGAAGACAATATTTCCATGACTACGCCTCTACCGTGAATTCTTCCACGCCTTTGTCTTCTGTGTACAAGGTTGTGCGTAAAATCTCTCGGAAGCACCATCTTGATCCACCTATACTCCTTAAATACGGCCCACAACCCTCTGATCCAGGGATTGTTGCTGATGAGCTGGGTTTTCACTTTGCTTCCTGCTCCAATGGATCTAGATATCTAGAACCTTTTCGATCGGTTCGTTTACAAGCATCCCCTCCGGACTTTTCCGTTTCCGCTGGAGAGGACCCCTTTTTATAACAGACTCTTTACGAGGTGGAATTTCGAAGAGGCATTAAAGCTCTGTAAGGACGGTGCTCCTGGCCCTGAAGGTATTTCCTTCCGATGTTTGAGGCATGTTTCATCCATCGGGCTCGGCTTTTCTCCTCGCCCTGTATATAGAATCTGGGTGGGGAGGTGTCTCCTCCTGTGTGATTCGACAGCTTATATGTTCCAATTCCGAACTGGGAAGGACCCATGCTCCTTAACTTGCAAAATGGAAGTTGATGGAGAGAATGGTGGCTTCCGTTCTCGTTCCTACATTGGAGCAGCTACACGCATTTCTGACAATCAATTTGGTTTTCGGCATCATCGCTCTACTCAGGATCCTCTCCTTCGTTTGGACCATGATGTACGCGAGTCTCGCGCTTCGCATAAAATTGACCGCTGCCGTTTTTTTTATCTGAAAAGCATACGACTTCACATGGAGGGTGGGGTTTTGCGAAAGCCTTCACTCACTGGGCCTCCGGGGACAACTTCCCCTCGTTCCTCAAACCCTGATGTCTGACTCGTTCATTCACGGTGCCATTGTGCGCAACCACTCTTTCCAAGGCATTTGTCATGGAAGAAGGGTTCCGAAGGCAGTGTTTGAGTGTATTGCTGTTTAGCAATAGGCGTTCAACGAGATGGTCAGATGCCATCCCCGACTGCTGTCGTTGGTCCCTTCTATGTGGATGATCTTGCTACGTATGTCACTGGGGCTAAACTTCCATGCTTGTTGCGTCAGTTCAACTGGCCATCGACAGGGGCCACTCCTGGTGGCGTGCCGCGTGATTGCAAGTTCTCCATTTCCAAACGAAAAGCGATGCTATTTCCAAAGAAAAACCTCCGTCGCGGTGGACGAATTCCATCCCCTTTAACTGCACCTGTATGGTTCTCCCATCCAGATGGTACCGGACGGTGAGGTTCTTGGGTTTGTTGCTAGATGATCGCCTTTCATACCATCCTCATTATACATCATCTTAAAACTAGTTGCCGCCGTCCTCTTGACCTCTTACGGCACCTCACCTCAAAGTCTTTGGGTGCGGACAGAAAGTTCATTGCTGCGCCTCTACATCATGCTAGTGAGGGCTAAATTGGATTGATGGCTGTGCCATCTATGGGCAGACCTTCCAATCATATCTTTTCGCTTCCTTGACCCTATTCAAAACAAGACGGGGTCTGCGCATTGCAACGGAGAGCATTTCGATCATCGCCTAAGGAGAGTCTGGAGGTGGAGACTGGGATAATTGCCCTTCGTCCCTGCGAAGATTACAGCTTATGTGACTCTTTATTCCTTCGTATTCAGGTCCCCGTTTCTTCAGCCTTGTCACCCTTACTAGAGAGATTTCCTCCGCATTCTTGGCATATTGTGGTTTCCGTTCGCTGGGGTGGTGACTCCTATTTTTGATTTCCTTGGCCTTCCTTTTCATTCGGTTTTGTGCTACAATTTCGACGACGCTCATGTGAAATGGATTTCTCCTCCCCCCCCTGTCTGTTTCGGGATCCAGTCCTTCACCAAGGCTGAGACATCCGGCAACGTTGAGGGGTCCTTTCTGTCTCATAAAGAGATTCACAATGACTCGACACCTGTCTACACTGCATGCTCCAAAACGATTAGGCGGAAGTAGGGGCGTCGGCTCTCTTCCCGGATTTAGCCATTTTCCACATCCTGCCTGCCTATACGTCCATCTTTTCGACTGAGCTCATAGCGCTGGTTTTGGCTGTGGGAAGAATTAGCAACCTATCACCCGGACGTCGTTATACAATCTTCTCGGCCTCTAGAGGCGCTCTCTTGGCTCTGCTAGATCGGTCAGCAAGGAATCCTTTAGTTTCATCTATCCAAAAGTTCATCGGCTCTGTTCAATTGACTGGGAGTGGCATTGGTTCTGTTAGCGTTCCCTTCCCATGTGGGGTTGTTCCGGGGAACGAGAGGAGCTGATGCGGAGAGCCAACCGTGCTGCCGTCGGCAGGGTATCTAGCAGACGGCTTCCATTTGGGACAACTCTCTGCGACTGATTTTTACGCGTGTGTCCGTTAGGGTTTCCTCTCCTGCTGGGAGACTTGTTGGGCGGAAGATTCCTGTGGCGCCAAGCTGCGGAATGTTAAACCTCGTTTAGGTCAATGGCCGTCCTCTTGTAAACGGAGTCGCCGCCAGGTGGTGGTTCTCGCCCGTTTACGAATTGGACATACCAATCTCACGCATGGCTTTCACATGGTGAGAGAGCAACCCCCATCCTGTTCGTTTTGTTCTTCGAGTGATTCTCTTACTATAGCCCATATATTTGTGGGTGCGATGCAGGTCTCAGCCATTCCGACTCCAGTTCTTCCCTGACATTCTTACCATTCCTTTACGGTAAGTCGCCATTGTTATATATTATTCTCAGACTTCCCGCCCATTTTCGAAGTGAACAAAGTTTATTGGCGTTCCTCATGAGCTGAACATCTTTTATCGATTGTAATCCTCTTTTTTTTCCGTTATTTTTTTTCGTTCTGTGTAGGGACTTCCCCGCTGTGGTTTTACTGACACGGTATAGCCGCTCTTTTTGGGCGCAGTAGTGGCCCTGTACACATCATCAAAAAAACAATTATTATTATTAGTGAAGAACAAGGTGCGTTTAGGAGTGGTAGAGGATGTCTGTGGATCAAATCTTTACATTTGAAACAAATGATTGAGTTGGGAGAAAAATGAGGGAGAAGTAAGAATAGTTTGTATTGAGGTTGTATGATTTGGCAACAGGCGTTATTGATGGGATTAATAGAGAAGCTCTATGCAGGTGTTAGTAATATATGTGAGCGCTTCTGAATGGAATCAAAGTTAGTGTATGGACGATAGCGAAGAAGTGTGTAAATAAATGGGTGTCAAAGGATTGGTTAATATTCAATAGCGGAGTGAGGCAGGGACTGTGGTTATGTCTCCTTGGTTATTCAATTTAGTATGATGGATGGGGTTATGGAAAGGGAATTAGGAGATGGGACGGTGCAGGAAATGTGTAGAATGATGCGGAGAATGGAAGTGAGTGGAGGGTGGCCCTACTATTATATGTGGATAATTTTGTTTTGTGGGTGTTGAATCTGAAGAGAGTTTGAGGAGGATTGTAGAGAAAATTTGGCAGGGTGTGTAAAAGGAGGGGGTTTTTGAAAGTAAATGTAGATAAGAGAAGATTATGGTTGTGATTGAGGGTCCTCGGTGTGAAGTTATGTTAGGTGTTGAGAGCTGAACAAGTGTCGAGTTTAAATAGTTAGATGTATATTTTGACATGAAAAGGGAACGGATGATGCAGAGTGTAGTTAGGAAAGTTGTGAATGCAGGGAAGGTGCTGGTGCAATTTAAATTGTTGGTGAATGTAAAGGGACTACGTCTTTGAGTGCGCTTGGTTCTTACATGAGGGTATGTCTGTTACTTGTGTTAATGTATAGTAGTTGAGACTATGTCTGGAATAAGAGTATAGAATCTTAAGTTTCAATGGTGTTCAGATGACAATCTTAGGGAAGTGTTTTATGAAATAAGAGAATTGAGTTTAAAATTGAGGAATGAACCTATTAGAGATTTGTGGTGTGAAGAAAGAGGGTAAATGAGAGGAATAATGAAAGTACGTTGAGACGGTTTGGTCATGGGAAAGGCATGAATGATAGTCGGTTGGTTAAGTGGATGTATAGTGGTGAGTGTGTTGAGGAATTCGATCGGCTGGGGAAGACCGAAGAAATAAGTGGATTGAGTCAGTAGTAAAGGAATTAGTCTGAAGGAGAGATAATGTGAGTTTTTAGTAGCGAGAAGAAAGGTGCACAATAGGAGGGAATGGCTGGGTTTTGTGATAGGGAATGGTTGTGGGCCCACCTGGGCCAGGGATGAACCCTACACCGATCTGATATGCCATAGTGAGGGTCCGTCGCGGTCCTGTGAAGCTCTAGGGTGGATTTTCTGACTGCGACGAGCTCTTACTAATAGGTATAGAGGGGCGGTAAGGCTGGGCTTTCTTTTCTACTTTTGTCATATTCTTCTACTACTTTTCTGTTTCCGGTCCTTGTCACGCACCTTATCCCCAGTTTTGGGGAGAAAAAAAGGTAGATGATATTATTATTATTATTATTATTATCCCTTGGCGGGATGGGGGCTCAGATACCTTTTCCGAATGGTATCTGCGAAGAGGATGTACGTTGTTGTTTTCCGTTGCTTTTTCCTCCTTTCTTTTTGTGGTTTCCCTCCCTTCCACTTATGTTCTATAGTATCTTATTGTTTTTCTTATTGTTTTTCTTATTATTTTTATTATTCTTATTATTATTGTTTTATTATTATTATTATTATTATTATTATTATTATTATTATTATTATTATTATTATTATTTATTATTATTATTCGTTCATCTCTTTGTGGATTGCGTTGCCATCTCGACCTTTCGAAGCAAGTTCTTTCCTGACGTCCTAACTATACCTCTTCAGCATCGCCTTCAGCACATGTTATCCAAATCGTCTCATTTTCGTAGTGATCGTATTTTTACCTACCTCTTGGAACTGAACATCTTGTATAAGATCTAACCATCTCAGCCTTGTTCCTCTTTCGTTTCGTTAGGGATTTCCCCTGTCGTTAGTTTGCTAACACGTCTAGCCGCATTCTTGTGTGCTGTGGAGATCCCTGTACATCCACTCAAAAAAAAAAAATTATTATTTATTATTATTATTATTATTATTATTATTATTTTTGTTATCCTGTTCATCTTCCCGTCCCTTCCTCAGTTTATGTCCCTTCTCCTCAGTTTTCTATACAAACTACCCTACGTATTCCTGATACCTCTTCTGGGAGTCTCCCCATTCCCCTGACTCCTGGTGGCTACTGGGCTGTTGTCTGTGTGTGTGTCATATGCCCATCTTCCTACGTGGGTGAGGGTACAGGTTAAAAACCGGTTGTTCTCGCCTTTCTTCGGGCCGCCTATTGTAGGGAACCCGAACCTTGCCTAACCTGTGAGGAGACTGTCCTGCACTTCGGCGCATAATTTTGGGCTTCGCGTCTTATCCGTGTGGTGCACGGTTTTTATTTTCCATCTTCGGGACTGGACGCGGGGTTCCGGGGAGCTTTCCCGAGACCACACCCATGGCCCACCCTACGGGGTGGGGTTTCTTGGAGGGGTGTTATGCTCCGGGCCTGTGGTTTGCGCGGTTACTGCGGTTACGCTCCCGGGATCTACGCTTATATTCATCATTTGTATTTTTCATTTGTGTTCATTTATTATGGTGCAGATGTATTTCTAATGAAAAGAAATAATAAAAAGTTTGACGTTTTCCAGAAAGGCGGAAATCACCATCTGTCGGTCCCCCGACCCGACCCCTCCCTGGTCGTTCCCAGACCAACGACTAGTAGGGACTTCGATGCCCTTATTGATGAAATTGTTGGTACTCTACCACCCAACCCAGTAGTCCTCGATTACGGACCCGTTTCAAGGAGTACCCCGTCTTGACTAGCTGAGGCTGTTGTGGCCTCTCAGAATACCCTTGTCTCTCCAACCTTACGTCAGCCATCCCACGAGCCCCTGCTTCAGCAGGATGCCATTCCTGAACGCCAGAATAAACCACCTACGATGATCGCTTTCTTGGACCCCCAACAGGGGTTCCAGGTCTTGCTTCCTACCCGTTTTATTTTTTTTTACATTCGACGTTATCTCGTCCACTGACTTCTGTAAGCCAGCTCATTCTTAGTGATTTTTTGGAGGCTGCTCTTCAAACTACTTACCCACAGGCTACGCCAATGAGGAACGGTTCCTTCTTTGTTCGTGCCCAAAGCAACGTTCTTGCTTCCCTGTCACATCTGGGGAAGATTCCTATACTTTCTAAGCCTTACGATGTTTATAACATGTCGAAGGGTAATATATATGCACCGGAGTTCTGTTCCGATGCTTCGATTGACATTCTTGCTCATTTACAGAATCACCACGACGTTTAACGGTTTTTTCCACTCAACGAGAACCCTCGTCTTTTACTTACCTTCTTTGTGGCTTTTACTCCATCCAAGGTGAAACTTGGTTTTACTATGCACACGGTTCGGACTTATGTTTCCTTCCCGAGAAGATGTTTCAAGTGCCATAAATTTTGTCACCCCCAGAAATATTGTCGGTCTCCCCAGACCATATGTCCGACATGTGGAAGTTCTCTCCACCCGAACTGTGACAAAAATCCTTCGTGTTGTCTAACTGCAAGGGCCCACACCCGCCCTCCTCTGTCCACTGCCCCTTTTTCGCCTTGGAGATGGAAATCCTGGAGCAGTGCGCCATTCATAAGTTTGACCGTCGAGAGAGAAGCTGGCTCATCTTCCTCTTTCTTATGCTGCTGCAACGTCCACTCCATCTGCGATTGCCTCTACCGTTGCCCATCACCCCCGCGCGTTGTGTCCGGAACTTGTTCCGCTTTCACGTTCGACCGTTCGGCCTTCCGTGCCGGTTACCGGATCACCAGTTTCGGTAGTTCCTGTGGCTCTGGACAATTGTCCTTCCAACTTTCCCAAAATGGTCCGCCGGACCACTCGTCGTTCTTCGCTGACACACACGACCCTCTCTCATGCTCCTCTCCTCGTAGAGGTCCATGCAGCTCCCAAGGGGGTATCTGATTTTGCGACATGTTCCGCATGGCAAACGTCCATGTACCTCGTTGGAGCCTACCTGTACAGTCTCCCGTAAACGCCCTGCTTCTGTTTCGCCGGGGAAACACCAAGTCCCTCTTACCGGTTGCGAGAGTCCGTTCAAGGGCGGATCTTCCCGGGACAGACATCCGTACTCGCTTGCTTATCGGGCCGGGGACTTCTTGAAGCAGAAGGATCCCGTTTGTAATGGGGGACCTGTCTCTGTCATACCTAAACGGGCTCGCCGCGCTGACAACACGAGTGGCCGTTCTCGGACCTGTGGTCCGACCTCTGCCCGTTCTGATACTTTGCTACTTACGCCGCCTACGCCCACTTCGCTTCTGCATTCTTCAAGCGATTCCGAAACTTTTTCGGATGGCACGATGGACTCTTCGGACTACTCTTCTTCCGTGGGAGTGTCACGTGCTGACACTGTTCCGCCCAAGGGGAGGTCCGAGGAGGTATCGATTGACACCTAGCCCGCACGCAGTCTTCCTTCGGGTAGACGTGGAGCCGCTTCGATGTATGCTGAGGGTGGGTTGGCAGCTGCTGGTGGAACGCAGAGGAGGATGGAAGAGTCTTCTTCACTCTTCCCTCCACCAGCTGACTTCGGACCCGTCGACCCCAGACCTTCGGCTCTACTCGAACGCGGACCGCTTCCGAGATTGACTGCTGGACGCCATACACTCGTCTTCCGATGTCTCTCTTCTCACTCCCGCCGACACCATTCCTACTTGTGCTCCTCTTCCATCTTCCCCAGCCTCTGTTATAGCACACTCCTGGCAGAACCACATCCCCTTCAGCCTGCTAAGTCTGGCAGGGAGTGCACGTCTGAGGAGTGGAATGTACGAAATGTGGTGTGACAGCGCCCCTCCTGTGTGCCCAGGGCCCCCTGTGCAAACAGGGGGGTCCTATATCCTGCTGCGTGATCTTCCTCTCCCTCCAGGGTTTGAGGTTCCTGTCGGTGGGTCGTCCGACGGCTCGCGGGACCTTCCGCCTTTACCCTCTGAGAAGACTTCCACATCCCAAAAATCGTGACTTTGTCACGGATCGTCTGACATTGATTGTTTCCCGTTTATGGCACGTTTCATCAATGGAACTGCCGCGGATACTTTGCTAATTACAAAGAACTAAGAGATTACTTGTCGACCATCAGCCCTTGGCTGTTTGTTTTCAATAGGAGTTGCAACTTCGTGACCATGATCTTTTGCAACCTTCAAGGTACAGGAACCCTTTTCCTGAATCGTGGAGCCAGCGACAGAGGTGGGGCAGCGATCCTGCTTCACGAGTCTGCCCCATTCACTCATGTTCCCTCTCCACTTCGCTGCATGCCGTAGTGGCTCGTATCCATCTTGACGCGCCGCTAACGCTGTGCTCAGTGTACCTGGCGCCCAGCTGTAAATATACCAAGAAGGACCTCGTCGATTTTTTCACGAGTCTCCCGCCGCCCATGTTGGTCCTCGGTGACTTTAACCTCCGCCATCCTTTGTGGGGAGACTCTGTTACGTCCCCCAATGCCGATTGGTTATTGAGTATTTTGCAGGATTTTCATTGGGATGTCTCCCAACTTTGAGCCTTCAACCTTTGAACGTTTAAAACAGGCACTTCTACCTGTGTTGACGTCTCGTTGTGTTCCATCGTCTTTAGATCGTTTTGGGTGGGAAAGGTCGTCTTTCCTTCTGTGGTAGTGACCACTACCCTATCGTGATACCATCCTTCGGCTCCAGTTCGCAGCTACCACCTTATTCTGGTTGGCGCTATGACAGAGCAGACTGGTCTCCCTTTCATCAGGCCACTTACTTTTCCATCTTTCCTGCAATTACCCTGTTCCCGTCGCCGGCGGATGCCTTCACTTACTTTCAGGAGGTTATCCTTCAGGCGGTTACGGACCATATACCCCGTTCATCTGAGACCCGGAAATCGACGACCCCCTGGTAGGTGATCGGGCTAATCGTGAAAAGCTTAAGTTGTATAAGCTGTATAAACAGACTCCCACCTTCCAGCAGTTCTGTTTGGGCTTCGGCGGCATACTCGACGTATTAATCGCCAAGCACATGGAAACTAGTTTTTTTTTTTTTTTCGCATACGCTTCCACCGTTAATTCTTCTACGCCTGTATCATCGGTCCATAAAAAGGTGCAAAAAATTTCCCGAAAACACCATGCAGATCCGCCTATTATTTACGGCCCGCAAACCTCTGATGTCATCTCTGCTCCCGGGGTTGTGGCGGACGAGTTGGGTTATCACTTCGCGTCCTGCTCCAGCAGCTCGTATCCTGAACCTTTTCGTTCTGGTCGCTTGCGGGTGGAGTTTTCTGATTTTTCTGTTCCACCTGGTGCAGACCTTCCATACAACAGGCTATTCACCGGAGCAGATTCTAGACGCCCTCAAGCTTTGCGGGGATGGGCGCCTGGCCCTGACAGCATCTCCTTCCAGAGCTTCGACATACTCATCCATCTGCCACTGCCCTCCTTCTCGGCTTATGCAATAGAATATGGGTGGAGGGTCTTCCCTCTGTCTGGTCTACTGCATATGTTGTCCCCATTCCCAACACAGGAAGGATCGGCTTCTTCCGATAACCATCGCCTATTTCCTTGACCTGCAATACATGTAAGCTTATGGAGAAGATTGGTGGCTTCCGTCTTGTTCCCACGTTGGAGCAACTCCATGCATGCATTTTCAGACTACCAATTTGGCTTTCGTCGCCATCGCGCTCGACCCAGAATCCTCTCCTTCGGTTGGATCCACGACATTCGTGAGTCATTTGCTTCCAACAAATGACCCTAGCCGTCTTCTTTGACCTCGAAAAGTCGTATGAGCACGTGAAGGTTGGGGTTTGCGGAGCCTCCTCCTTAGGACTTAGGGGCAACTTCTCTCTTCGCTTCCATCAGAACTCCAGGCACATATATAATACCCTTCGACGTGTTACGAACATCATCAGGTTTAGAAATGATGGGGAATCTTCCCCAGATGTGATAAGGAAGCAAGTACGTTGCTCTGGGTACGAGAGGCAGCTGAACCAAGAGGGAACCGTTCTTCATTGGCGTATTTGGCTCAGTAGTTTGAAGAGCAGCTTCAAAGCATCACTAAGGATGAGCTGGCTCACAGAAGTCATGGACGAGATGACGTCGAATGTAAATAAAATAAAGCGGGTAGGAATCAAGACCCGGGACCCCTGGAAGGGGGTCGGAAGCGATCGCCGGAGATGGCGTAATCTGGCGTTAGGAATGGAGACCCGCTGACGCAGGATCTTGGGATGGCAAAGATGGAGAAGCTGGGTATTATGAGAGGCTACAACAACCTCACTGGTCTAGACGGGGTAGTCCTGGAAACAGGTCCGTACTAGGGGTGGGTGGGTGGGTACCAACCATTTCATCAACAAGGCATCAAAGCCCCTACTGGTCGCAGGCCTGGGAGGGGACGGGTTGGGGACCCCCCCAGATGATTGCCGCCTTTCTGGAAAACTTTAATTTTAGACTTTTTCCCATGAAAAATACTCCTGCAACATCTGCACCTCAATAAATGAGCACAAATTCAATAACACAAATGATGAATAGAAACCTAAATCCCGGAAGCGTAACCGCAGTAACCGCGCCCACCACAGGCCCAGAGCATAACACCTCCCCCTAGAAACCCCACCCCGTAGGGTGGGCCATGGGTGTAGCCTCGGGAAAGCCCCCCGGAACTCCGCGTCCAGTTCCAAAGATGAAAAAGAAAAGCCGTGCACCACACGGATAAGACGCGAAGCCCAAGTGCAGGAGCCCAAGGTTAAAGCAAGGTTCGGGACCCCTACAATAGGCGGCCCGGAGAAAGGCAAGAAAAACCGATTTTTAACCTGTACCCTCACCCACGTAGGAAGGAGGGCAAGATGGGCCCATGACACACACAGAGACAACAGCCCGGTAGCCACCAGGAAGCAGGGGAATGGGGAGACTCTCAGAAGAGAGATCAGGGATACGTAGGGTAGTACGTACAGAAAACGGAGGAGAAGGGACATAAACTGAGGAAGGGACGGGGAAGAGAAACGGGAAAAAAAGAACAACAAAAATAATAAAAATAAAAACAAAAAATAATGAAAACAATACCAATAACAATAATAATAAAAATAATAACAATAACAATAAAAAAAAAATAATAATAATAAAAATAATAATAAAAACAATAAGAATAAAGGTAACAAAAAATAATAATAAAAATAATAAGAATAAAACAATAATAATAATAATAATAATAATAATAATAATAATAATAATAAAATAATAATAATAACAAAAATAAGAATAAGAATAATAAAATAATAAAGATAATAAGAATAATAATAAGAAAAACAATAATACAAACAATAAAAATAAACCGAAGAACATAAAAGGAAAGGAGGGGAACCACAAAAAGGGGGAAAAATAAACAAAAAACAAAAACGTACAACCACTTCGCAGATACCATTCGGAAAAGGTATCTGAGCCCCCCACCCGCCAATAATAATAATAATAATAATAATAATAATGATAATAATAATAATAATAAATTTTTTTTTTTTTTTTTTTTGAGTGGATGTACAGGGATCTCCACAGCACACAAGAATGCGGCTAGACCGTGTTAGCAAACTAACGACAGGGGAAATCCCTAACGAAACGAAAGAGGAACAAGGCTGAGATGGTTAGATCTTATACAAGATGTTCAGTTCCAAAAGGAAGGCAAAAATACGATCACTACGAAAATGAGATGATTCGGATAAGATGTGCTGAATGCGATGCTGAAGAGGTATAGTTAGCACGTCAGGAAAGAACTTGCTTCGAAGGGTCGAGATGGCAACGCAATCCACAAGAGATGAACGACAGTGAGAGGACAACTGGAGCAAAAATGGGCAGGTCGGGAACCCCCGCGACATAAGAAATCCATGGGTGAGATTTGGCCTTGACCAAGACACCAATCGAGCAGGACCACACTCAGGAGGCGACTCTTCCTGCAAGATGAAGACCACCGGCCAAGGACAGGTTTGACACATTCCGAAGTTTGGCGCCAAGAGCATCCTCCGCCCAACATGACTGCCAGCAAGAGGAGGAAGCCCCGACGCAAAGATGGAGAAATCTGTAGCAGGAAATGGCCCAGACGCACAGCAGGAGGAAGGTAACGGGCACACGACACACTGTGTGCAGCCGCCCGCTTGGCCTCCCCATCGGCCCGTTCGTTGCCAGGAACACCCACATGGGAGGGAACCCAACAGAACTCAATGTTGTAGTGCTGCGCTGGTAACAAGCAGAGGGATTGTTGAATGGCACAGACCAACGGGTTACGGGTTGACCGGTCAAGCAACGACTGGAGAGCGCTCCGAGAATCCGAAAAGATGGTATAATTACCCCACGGGCGAAGGTACTGATCCTGTTCACCGCCATGGACATTGCTATTAGTTCAGCTGAAAAACAGACAAATAGGGTGGAAGGGTATGGGATACAGTGATGTCCGGAAACACAGCTGAAGCTCCCACCCCTTCCTCCGTCTTTGAACCATCGGTGTAAACCGCTATAGAGTGAGATACAAAGGAATCCCTCAACAGCACCGGGTGTGCCTCTGACTTAGTCAAAGACTGGATCCCACGCAGGGAGCAGGAGGCGGAGAGACCCACTGTGAACGGGTAGAAGTAATATTGCATGACCGCTCGCTGGGGAAGGTCGAGGAAAGCGAAGATGGAAGTAACTACCCCAGCAAATGGTTGTGACGGACACGCTCTAAGATAGGTGTCAAGGCCGACGAGGTAGGAACCTGA
>JABUQX010075405.1:2500-7500 GCA_015478945.1 Trachelipus rathkii
TTAAGAAGTTGAAAAGTGGAAAGAGCGTAGGATATGACGGGCTGAATAACGAACTGTTTAGGACGGGAAGAGGAATAGCTAGTTGGTTTATGGAAATTCTCAAAAAAGGTTGGGAAGAGGGGAGAATTCCTGAAGACTGGAGGAAAACAATTATATGCTCTATACACAAGAAATGAAACAGAATGGAGTGTGGAAATTATAGAGGAATAGTATTGGTGTCAGAAGCAAGTAAAATATATGAAAGAACTCTGGAGAAAAGACTAAGAATAAGAGTTTAGGAAAAAATTGGAAAGTGCAGCATGGTTTTAGACCAGGAAAATGCACAACAGATTTGATTTTTTACATGAAGATAAAAGCATAGAATGAAATAAGAAGATATATGTTGCATTTATAGATTTAGAAAAGGCGTTCGACAGGATAGATAGAGAGAGATTATAGAGAGTGTTGGGAGATCCGGAATATGACATACAGCCAAAATTGAAATCAGCGATTAAGGGCATGTATGAAAACCCAACAAACATGGTGAGAGATGGAAGGAGTGGGGAGAGATGGTTTGATGTGAGGACTGGGGTGAGACAGGGCAGTGTTCTGTCACCGCTACTCTTTACATTGTACCTGGATAGCTGCCTAAAAAGGATTTGTACAAGGGAGAACAGAGAACACACACTGGTGTATGCGGATGACGCGGCTGTGATTACATCAAGAGTAGAGGACTTACAGGATGCCATTAATAGGTGGAATGAGGTGTTGAACGCGTGGGGAATGAGGATAAATAGAGAGAAAACGGTGGTGATGATGATAGCCAGAGAGAGTGAAGAGATAGCGGTAAATATAGAGGAGTCCAGGCTTAAACAAGTGAACAAGTTTAAATACCTGGGCGTTGTGTTCAACGAACAGGGGAGACAAGATGAGGGAGAGAGTGGGAAAGTTCTCCAAAAACGTAGGAATGTTATAACCACTGCTGAAAGAAAAGGGAATACCTACGGAGGTGAAGGTAGTAATGTATAGGACAATACTGAGACCGATTCAAGCATACGGATCAGAGTGTTGGGCGATGAACACTGTACAGAGGAGCAAGACAGAGGCGCGGCGGAGATGAGAGTGTTAAGAATTATTAAAGGTGTGACGCAGAGAGATAGAATGAGGAGTGAGTAAGTGAGACTGGAACTGGGGGCGATGTCGGCCCTAGAATGTGTGGAGAGAAATCAGTTGAGATGGTTTGGGCACGTGAAAAAGATGGAGGTGGGAGAAAGATTGAGAGAGGGTGTTGGAGTGGAGACGAGGGAAGCGACCTTGCGGGAAGACCGATGAAGGAGATGGATGGAGGAGGTTGAGTGAAGCTCTGCTAACGACGGAACAGACGCTAGAAAGAGGTTGTAAGAAGACCGGACGTTTGGTAACAGGGATGGATGGAGAAGAATTTGGAGGTGTAGCATCTGACAGGCTTCCCCAACAGGCTGATGGTGAGAAAGATATATATATATATATATATATATCTATCTATTTATATATATATATATAATATATATATATATATATATATATATATATATATATATTATATATATATATATATATATAGTATATATATAATATAATATATATATATATATATATATTATAATATATATAATATATATTATATATATATAATATATATATATATATACATATATATAATAATATATATTATATATATATATATATATATATATAATATATATATATATAATTTGTATATATATGTGTGTTTAGGTGTTGTGATAAGTTGTGTTTTGCCGGAGCTCCAATGGGTTGATTAGTGTTCATAATGTTTTAGTTATCTTTCCCATTTAGTGTGTTTGTTCATTAAGTGCTCCCCTGTTTTAATTGTTTTTTAACTATTATAGTTTTAATATTTAAAGAATTGGATCATCCTTATTAAAGATAAGTTATTCGTTTTAATTTTTGTTTTTGAAACTTTTTAGTTATGTTAGATAGTCATAGTTAGTTTTTAGAATTGTGCAATACGTAGTTTAGATAGTACTAGGTTATATTTTTTTTTCTTCGTCTTTTTAACTTTAGTTTTTTAGTGTTTATTTTTTTATTTATTTTAAAAGGGTTTTGGCACAACAACTTACGTATTTGGTTACATATTTTTTTAATTTATACTTATTTAGTTTTATGTTGAATAATTGTAATTTTTTTTTTTTTTTAATTTTTTTAAGGTGTGTGTGTGAATGTGTGCTTTAAACTTTTTTAATTTTTTCAATTATACATATTTATTGTAAATACGGTTTTAGCATTTTAATCATTTACTTTTTTAGTGAGTGAATAATTTTAATCCAATTATAACTTTCGTTTTTTGTCTGTCTGTTTTTGTCTGTTGTTTTTGTTGTTGTGGTTGTGTGTGCGTGTGTGATGGCAGATTTGCGCAGGCGCGGGCTTTCTATCGACTTTACCAACATCCGCGGCTTACTCTCTAACTCTGCATCCGTGGAATACCACTTCTCTAAATCTAACCCTAACCTTTTTCTATTGTCTGAGACACAGATGGCTAAAATTCAAATCCCCTCTAACTCGTTTTAATTTATCTAACTATAAACTTTTTTTCATAATTTTTCCGTGCTAAAGGGTGGAGTAATGTGGCCTATGTGAACAAATAACACTTCCTTAAAACACGTCTCGTGAATCTTGAATCTCCTAATTTCGATGTTCTGTGGGCTTAAATCTTTCTTCCTTCTACTACGCTAATCTTGTGCTTCTGCTACTGTTCTAATAACAGAACAGATTTTCACTCTTCTTTGAATATCTTACTACTTCTCACGAGACTGTTAATCTTCCAATCCAAATACTGAGGTCTCTATTTAGGGGATTTCCAATGTACATTCCACTGAATGGTTGGGGACCTCTCATACTGATTTAGGTGGGAGGAGGCCGAATCATTTAGCATTCTCAACTACGATCTGGAGCACTAATTAAAGAACCCACACACATTCCGGATCGTCCTGACCAATTCTTGAAACACACTTGAACCTATTGTTTCACCACTAGTCCTTCTCTCTAAAAATACACCACCTTTCGCCCTATTGGTAAATCTGACACAACCTTATATCTCTAAATTTTTAATACTCTTCTCTCCAACAGCTCCATCCTGCCCTACGCGTTTTTCTGGCACTTTGATCGGGCTGATTGGGGGGCCTTACGTCGCTTCTACGCTAACTATAATTGAAGTGACTGCTTTGTCTCTGGTGACGCTTCGACTTCTGCCGATAAGGTGGGAGCTGTAATCGTTGACGGGGATGAGCAGGTTTCATTCCTTCTTCGACTAAATCTTTCTCTCCTCATAATCCATGGTTTCGATCGTGCTTGTTCTCTGGCCATTTCAGGCTAGAGACAGTGCGTATAGAGACTCACAGAGCCACAACATTATCATATCACCCTACTTTTATCACTATTTCATTCTTTTTGAGCTAATTTCATTCAGCTAGAATCGTGCGGAGATTTGCGACAAGGCGGGCTTTCATAACGAAAGTGCGCTACACCTCCTTGTTCTCCTACTGACAAATCTTCCTGGGCCTCTTGCCAAAACATCTCTAAACAACTTCTGTTAAATCTGTCCTTCCTCCTCTTAATTCGATCTGATGGTTCTTGTAGCTAAATTCTCCAACTGAAAAGCCAATCTCTCTTCGGCCTCTCTGTTTTCCACTCTAACCTCACCCTGGAATTCTGGTATTCCTCAATCTTCCTCCTTTCTCCTCTCAGGTGTCCTCTATGCCTTTGCCTGGGATTACATTTGAGATCGGGTGCATGGGCCCTGAAATCTACGAACGTTAGGAAGGCGGGTGGCCCGCGGATGGTATTCTCCCGGAAGTTTTGAGGGAGTGTCTTTCGTGCTAATCCCGCCCCCTCGTTCAACTATATTCTCTATGTCTCAATACTAAACACTTTCCCTCAGTGGTGGAAGCACGCAACATTCCAACCTATTCCGAAAAAAGGAAGCCGCTCTGTCCTTTCCAACTATCGCCCTATAGCTCTTACTTGTATTGCTATCTAAGATCTTTGAAACTCTCCTCCACTCTCATTTCTTAGATCATTTGGAATCTCATTCACTTCCTTTTCCGATCGCCAGTACGGCTTTCGGATTGCTCGAGGTCTACTGGCGATATACTTTCCTATCCTACTGATTTATGTTTCCGCCCTTGGAAACTACGGGGAGACTTGCGTGGGTGCGCTTGACATTCTCCAAAGCATTTGAACCGGGTATTGGCAACGCGTCACTGGCTCTCCAAGCTCTCCCTCCTTTTGGGTTTCCTCCTTCTCTTTGGCTTTACTTTCATGTCTAGTTTTTTCTTTCAAATCGCTCATATCGGCTGTTGTTCATGGGGATACGACTTCTTCTTTTTCTGTCAATAGTGTTGTTCCTCTGGGTTTGTTTTTATCTCCTACTTTATTCCTACCTTTCATTAATGATCTTCTCACCTACACATCTAACTCTATTCACTCTTATGCCGATGACTCGACCCTCATTCTTCAACTCATTTCAATTCTGCTCCTTCTTTACTTCTAGAATTGCCTCTCGTCTTAATCTTTCCGATTCTATTCTCGCTGATCTGGATAGAATTTCCGGGTGGGGTCGTCTGAACCTTGTGAAATTCAATTCTTTAAAAACTCAACTTCTACAAATCTCCCTCTCTAAGACACCTTCCAACTTTCCTATCTCTTTCGACGGTTCTCTCGTCTCTCCTGTCGACAATATAAACATCCTTGGCCTTAACATAAACAAAAAAAATGTCTTTGAAACCTCACATCACAACGGTTGCTAAGGCGGCCTCAAAGAAACTGGGAGTTCTGTTTAGACCCTCAAGACTTTTTTTCCTCTTCTCAGTTGCTCCAGCTATACAAGGGCCTCATCCGCCCTTGTATGGAGTACTGCTCTCATATCTGGGGGGGCTCTGGTTTCACCCGGCTTTTGGACAGGGTCGAGTC
Organism: Trachelipus rathkii; assembly: GCA_015478945.1. Taxonomy (NCBI): domain Eukaryota; kingdom Metazoa; phylum Arthropoda; class Malacostraca; order Isopoda; family Trachelipodidae; genus Trachelipus; species Trachelipus rathkii. The sequence goes on from JABUQX010075405.1 coordinate 7,469, forward strand.
AAAGGGCAAAAGGCTTATAAACTGTTCTGTAC
>JABUQX010075405.1:17500-20000 GCA_015478945.1 Trachelipus rathkii
ATGGGGACGAAAGATTTATAAAAAAATCGATTATCGGGAAAAAATATCGATATTTCGTCAGAATCTGTTAAACTCAATAATTACCTTAAGGCGTTTTCGATTTTGCACTTTTGCTAACGAAATTTAGGAAAATGCTATAAGTTGCCGTTCAATTTTGTCAAAATTTAAGCACAAATTTAGGGAAAATGCTAAAAACACAGAGACGTAAAGGAAATTTCCTCTAAATTTCTGTCAGGTTGCTATTTTCCCCGTGCTTACCAATTTAAGGAAAATGCTAACGAACAAATGTAAACAAGCAAGATGGCGGCGTAGCAGGTCGTTGATTTGAGAAATGTTTCATTCATGAAATTAGCTTTAAATCTAATTTCTTCCAAATCGATAAACTTCATCACAATAGTTGATTAATTATTTGTAACAAAAACCATTTGTTATTTTATTTTATTTTATTTTTGTTTTATTCTTCCAAACAACGTGCTCCATATCAGAACAGCTGATCAAAATATTTGTAAGCAAACGTTCGAAACTCTGGAAAATTCGTGCTAAAACTGATTAGCATTTCTTTAAAATCCAGCGTCAGCACAAATGCAAAATGGAAAACGGCTTTATAAAAAAACAAACAAAACATCAGTACACAGGCATTTAATTAGAACGACTAAAATTAAAATAATAATAAATTAAGTGGGCCGAGAGACCATAAGATATTTAAATTAAACTTGGAAATGAATACTAAATTTTAAACAAACCCATCACACTACACGAGTTCCAACTATCAATAGATATATATATATATATAATTATATAATATATATATATATTATATATATATATATATAATATATATTATATATATATATATATATATATATATATATATATACATATAATATAATAATATATTATAATATATATATATATATATTATTCATTTGCCGGGAAACGTGAGCACAAAATTTTTTAAGTCCAAATTATTTTTTTTTTATTTAATTCTGCCTAACGTTTCTTTGCTGTAAAGATGTAGGCGATAAATTTTATTATTTATTATTAAATTATTATTATTATTATTATTATTTTTATTATTATTATTAATTATTATTATATTATTATATATAATATATATATATATATATATATATGTATAGTATAAACAATATATATTCAATATATATAATATATATATATAGATATATAATTATAATATATATATATATATTATATATATATATATATAATATATATATATTGTGTGTGTTGTGTGTGGTGTTGTGTAAAAGTAAAACCAATATGTCCAAGTAAGAATATCTAGGCTTAAATTCTTAAAAACAACATTTTTTTTTTTTTAAATTTCAGAAACAATTTCTTTTCAGATTTTCATTTGAAATTTTTTTAATTAATTTAGTACAAATTAAACTATTTTTCTTCTTCTTCTTCTTCTTCTTCCTTCTTCTTCTTCCCTTTCTTCTTCTTCTTCTTCTTCTTCTTCTTTTCTTCTCTTCTTCTTCTTCTTCCTGAAATGTAAATTTTAAAATCTTGTAATAAATTAAGCTTTAACCTTTCAATTAAAGATAAGTACCAATTAAACAAAAAATGAAGAAATGAAACTAAATCATTTTTTTTAAACAAATATTTATTTATTATATAAAAAAAAATAATTATATGAAATGAAATAATGATAAAATATTATTTAACAAAACCTAATTATTGATTATGTTTTACTAATTCTAGGTTTTAGAAAGCAATTATTATTGATAGCATCTGAAAAAGCAAATTAATAACATAATAATGAGACTTTGGAGCTCATTCGTAACCTGGTCACCGAAAGACACATTGAGTAACCAACAATTAGGTAACATAAAATTTTTATCTAATGTAAGATGACATACACACACATACACACACACACAACTACACCGCGCACACACTCTCTGTCTGTCTGCCATATATATTATATAATATATATATATTATAATATATATATATATATATATATATATATAATAGATATATTATATATATATATTAATTAAATTCATGAATGATCTAAATTTTGGTTATAGTTTTTGCTGTTGTTAAAAATATTATACGAGAGAGAGAGAGAGGAGAGAGGAGAGAGGAGAAGAGAGAGAGAGAGAGAGAGAGAGAGAGCGAGAGAGAGAGAGAGGAGAGAGAGGAGAGAGAGAGAGAGAGAGAGAGAGAGAGAGAGAAGAGATGAGAGAGAAGAGAGAAGAGAGAGAGAGAGAAGAAGAGAAGAGAGAAGAGAGAGAGTCTTTTTTATTTTCTTTAATTCTCTATTTTGTATACATAGTACATTGTAAGTAAAATAAAATTAAAAAGTGAAACATAATCATTATAAATTAATATACATGATTATCTCCATTAATAATATGCCATATTTTATCTTAGGGTATCCATTCTCTCCTCAGTCTTTGAACCATCTATTTAATTCCTTGATTCTAGAGCATCAAGCGTTCATTATTATAAATTCACTCCTTCTCAAAATATC
>JABUQX010075406.1:0-12500 GCA_015478945.1 Trachelipus rathkii
AGGTTATGTAGAGAGGAGATTGCCCTCTGTCAAGAGAATCAGTGTAGCAGATAACAGCCATTACTGGCCACGCGAGAAGGACACCGTAAACGTCGGGCACTTGGTCGGAAGGACAGGTTTGGGTGTAGCGCACACAAAGACAGATTGCACCGGGTTGTCGAATGTACCATGACAGAAACCCGTACACACGTGATGCGACCGGCTGAGACTAAGGAGACCATGGAGCGCACGACAGCCACGTGGAAAAGAGACTGATTATACTCGCGTGCATACGAGACGCGCACACAACGACATCTGCAGATACAGTTGGCGGGGGCGAGGTACACGGCACCAGGTGTATAGGTGATAATACAGTCGTGCGACGGCGCCTTGCGAGTCATAATTGCCGGCCCCGAGGCCCCTGCCATAGATCGCACGGCACACGCGATCGCACAGCGTCGGAGAAGGGCGCTGACATTGGCCAGTTGCCCGAGAACACAATCCATCTCTGGACCGGTCGAGGGTATTGGAGCAAAAGGTGCTCACGCTTTACGAGACGTCGAGAGTTGAGTCTCTGATAGCCTGAGCCCGGGCAGGCGTAGGTAGAGTGTTACCAACATCGCCAGACGAGAGGTTCGACGCATGCAATGTGCGGCAAGGTGGCCTAGGGCCATTGGGAGTGTGTGTCGGCCTTATTGGTTTGAGGGAGGCATTTCTTATCGGGCCTTAGAACTGAAGCTCTTCACAGTCTTCAATGGAATGGTACTCTTACATGTCGTAAGGTATATCACAGGACATCCTCGAGCCACATGTCGTGCCAGTGCCTATGCCCCCTATAGCGGTGCTCTTTCATCATAATGCATGACAATGTAAGACTACACAAGGCCCAATTTGTGAACTGCTACCTTAGGTAGGTTCAAATTACGGTGTGCGCATGGAGTGGCCAGCATATAAGTCCAGACCTCATCCCAATACGAAATCAATTGTGGAAAACCTGTGAAACGTCGGATCCGACAATTCGGTGCAACCTCCGCTCTACAAACCCCGACCATGCGTACAAAGGCCTGCAGCGACGTGTTTGGGATCAATCACTGTCCATGGACATTCGCTAAGTCAGCTCATCGGGCATGCCAGGATCAGTGTCAGACAGTCTCTACCGTGTCAGAGTGGGTCTACCGGGTATTATGAGACAGACGCCAACCTCTTATCTAACCTTATAACCTATCGCCACATACGATAGTGTTAGCGTTTAATTTTGGAAACGAGTAGTGATATATACTAATATATTATAATATATATATATATATATATATAATAATACTAGTATAAAGAATTATATATGATATTATAGATTCATAGCATGTATATATCGCTATAAATATATTATACTATAACCTGATGGTATATATAGTATAATTTTGAAGGAGGGTAGTATTACCTATTTGTATGCATCTATATATTATATAGATATATATGTATATAAGATAGTATATATATATTATATATACTATATTATAACATATATATATTATATATATTTATACTGATATTAGTATAATATAATAGTTGGAACCCATTTCGGTACGAATCTAAATATATATTACGTACTATATTGTGTAGTGCTTAATTATAAGTATTTATACTTTTATTATTATCGTAATATAGTAATATACTAATATATAGTATAGTAGGTATATATAGTAAATTGCAGGCGCGGCTAACGGGGAAGCACAGGAAGTCCGGGCTTCCTCTAATAAAAATAAAGCAATCTAATGCTACGTAAAATAATTCAATTTACTAATTTATACTATTAGGTGTAAAATAATGTTCTAAAATGTTATACAATGAAACGACTAATCTTTACATTTAAGATCATTTATTCTCTTGCGAAACATTTTTTTTCAATTAAGGATCAATATGGAGACTGGAGGAAATTTTGATTGTGCCGCCAAGAAACGCAATAATTTAGTCAACGCTTTCAAAAACACTGAGTGTGTCATGACAAAACGTAAAAGAAACCTTTATTTCTTATTTGTGCTATTTTTTGAGGATTTTTCCCCAAAGCCTCCTCTCGAAATTTAGCAAATTATTCCCATTTTTTTTAGAAAATTACATTTGAAATAAAAATTATTTAATGATATATATATAATATATATAATATATATATGGAGCACTACACTATACTAAATTATGATCATTGTATATTAATATATAGTAGTAAATACAGTATATATATAGTATATATATAGTAAATATAATATAAATTATATATATATATTATAATACGTAATAGAGAAGAGAGAGGAGAGAGAGAAGAGGAGGAAAGAGAGAAGAGAGAGAGGAAGAGAGAGAGAGAGAGAGAGAAGAGAAAGAGAGAGAAGAAGAGAGGAGAGAAGAGAGAGGAGAGTTATCATGGCTAAAAGTTTCTATATGTTATAGATCGGTAAATGAATTATTAGTTGTGAATTTTGACACAATCTTTTAATAGATAACCTTTTCTGTGTAAACTTAGCGATTTTCAATGGAGAAGGAGGACAAAAATAAGAACCTTTTAATCCTTAAAAATATACTATATAGACACAGATATACAAATTTACCTTATTTCTTAGTTCAACATTAAATTAAATAAATCATTAAAAGCTTTAAAAAAATGTTACTGTCTCAATTCTTCGACAGAAACATAAACATTTTCTCTATCGAAAAATGCAAGGACAAATCGGGGCCTTGGCAGCAAAGTTCTTCTTTAAAGGAAACTTCTACGGAGGCAAGGTGCTAAATTATGTTATCCAGTCAAAAAAAAGAAAATAGCACATTATTATTCAGCATCTATTCATATTCAATTAATTTATTTATTTGATTATATATTAATTACAAAATACTATTTATAAAAGTATTTGCGTTATCCATGTCCTATCAGTCTCTTTGCTATTATTGGTTTTTGATGGGTATTGTTTTTCCTTTCAAATTCAGATATTAGAATTTAAAATATAATGAATTTATTTTTATCCGAAATGTGCATTAAGAACAAAGTAATATTATTTTATTTTTTTTATGCTAAATTATAATTAGTGTTGTATTAGATTCTTAGACAGGAAACAAAAAAAAACTTGTAAACAAAATTGAAAGTTCACGATAAATGTAAGTTGTATATGCCGGTCTTGAAGAGTCTTGTGCTACTCTGTTAGTTTTTGGAGAGGTAGCGGAGCACGTTACCAATTTCATAATTGATTAAAAATAGGGTTATTCGATGGCGATGTGCTACAGCTTTTTGTTAAAATTTTACTATGGCCTTGTCATTTTATACAATGTACATAGCTAACTTTTCACAATTATCTAATTTTTCACAAAAAAAAATAGAGAATTTTAATCATAACTGCAAAGTTTGAAGAATTCGTGTCTCTTTCTATATATAATAGGACTTGTGCAAGCACGAGTGTAGAAGTACGCCTTCCTGACTTATATATAAATAATATATATAATTATTATACATATAATATATATTAATTATAATATGGGTATATATATAAATTATTATATATATATTATTGTATATATAATAGTATATATATATAATATATATTATATATATATATATATTAGTTGTGAAAACCCTCCCCATGTTTTCGGTTCACGAGCCGCCACTGATATATATATATATATATATATATTGATATATTATTAGTATATACTTATTATAAATATGAATATATATATATATATATATTTAGGTATAAGAATTTAGATATATATATATATATATATATTATATATAGTAGTATGTATATATATATAGATATGTTAGACGATATATATATATGGTATATATAGTGATAGTAATAGTATTAATTATAGATGATATATATATATATATATATTATATATAGTATATATATATAGTATGATATAGTATAGATATAACATAAGTATACACTCACTTATATATATATATAGGTGTAATATATATATTATAGTAATATTTGCTATATAAATATTTATATATATAATATAGTATATATAATGTATATATATAAGTATAATTATAGGTTTATATAGCTGTGCGATAGTCGGTGATAGCGGAGTCGCAGCGGTATAAGTAATATTAGTATTATTATAGATGATAGAGATAGATAAACGTACGGTTTCTTAGTTCTATGCTGAGAGAGAGAGGAAGTAGAAGAGAGAGAGAGAGAGAGGAGAGCAGAAGCAGAGAGAGAGAGAGAGATTAGTATGAGCCAGTTCGCTGCTCATCATCTTTAAAGAAAAAGCAGTGCTTACCAGGAGCCGTACTCGCCGCCCTCGGGCGGGGTACGACAGGCGCATATGCATAGGTTCCCGTGCCCGTTTGCGTCCCGTGCTATTCACGTAAACGTTCACAGTCAGCCCCGTGTTAGATCCTCGATTTCGAGAATTAATAATCACCGCGGATAGGTGCTGCGCAGAATGAATAGCTTTTTACAAACAAATCTGTTGTACGAATACCATGTGTCGGAATGAGCTTGACCGAAAATTTGTTTTTCAATGATTCTTCAGTGACGTACAGTCGAGATACGTTAATGATATTCGTATCGAATATTGTATAAAATAGATACATAAAATATTAGAGTTATTAAGAGAGTATATGTTTAACAATTGCGCAGCTGAATATTCCGACAGGTGCGGCGCTCGGGCCGGTTTTCCAGGTACTAAATTCCCTGTTCTCTTGATTAGGTTAAATGTAATTTTTTCAATTCGAAAGCGTTTCCGAGAGTCGATTTTGCACACGGGCTGCACTCGGGCCTTTGGAAATGCAGCTGGAATGAATGAAAATGTTGCTATGAATTCCTATATAAAATTTTGATTCAAAATTCGAGTCTCTTCATTACAAATATTCAAAAATATGTAACGAGTTTTAGGTGAAGAGAAGTAAAAATGATTAAAAAAAAGCGAGACAAAGAATGATGATGGCTCAATGATCCAGAAAGAACAAGAGAATGTGAATGGCTCATGTCCTCCAGCGAAAGATAAAGAATGATGATGACGCTCATCTCTATGCAGAGTTATAAAGTCACATTGTACTAGATCCATATTGATAAAAACAGTAAAATACATAAAACTTCGATCAATTATCCAAAACAATAAATAAATGTATGTAACATATATGGTTAATTTTTTTTTCTTTTGTTTTTTTGTAAGTAAGAGAAAGAACTGATTATGACGTATTTCGCTGCTGATAAACACCTTTCGATTATGATTTTTATATAATCTAATTTTATCTCTGAATATCTACCAGTATAGTAATCTTAAATTATATTATAAAAGTATTAAAACTAGTATGTGACAATATAAAGTAAGGACCTGTCGTCTAGCATAGTAAAATCTTAAACATGTCTTATATATATAATATTAGTATATATATATCTTTATATAAGTGATAATAAACAGTATAATATATTACATAATATGGATAGTATGAGGTATAGATTGTAGTTTAAGAATAATGAATTATAGTATATATATAATTTGGGTCAAGAGTTAAAAACTGTGTGACTCATCTCCGATTCTGCATCGTTTTTCATGGCACAATAAGCGCCCTGCTCAGGACGTACTGTTGGTAGGCGAATAAGTGGACGAAACTCTTAGTAAAATTATTTAGTTACATATGCAGAAATACAATAATATGGAATATTACTGAGTGTACGAAAGAAAGGTAGTAATAATCTCCAAAGAATTTAATCCTATAGATAACAAGAAACCAGAGAAATAGAAACCAAGAATTCGATAGGCAATGTAAATATTGTGAGTCATCGTAGTTGACAATCCATTATTCGGACTATTGTGAATGATATAGGAAATCGCGGTCTACAAAGCGATACTTTTTTGATCGAATACGGAGGAGTAAATACCTTATCAGTGAGAAGATACAAGTACACAATGAACCTAAGTCTCACCATTTCAAGTGAGAGTTACTATTGGTTTGGCTATCAGAAAGAGTATACATCATTTTAACGATCGAGCTTCATGAAGATATTATTAATGCTAGGGGACCAAGGATTATAATAAACAATATTGATTAATGATAAGAGTGATAGTGATTTTAGTGATAATGATTGAGAATATGGAAGTAATAACACACACACTGCTTGAATGGGCTGACTGCCGGGTGAGTGGTGGTGGACATTTAATATATATATATATATATATATGCTATTAAATATTATATGTACCTAGATTATACTAAGTAGGGATAGTATCGATAAGTATTATGATATTAGTATAAATACTAGAAATAATAATAGTAATAATTAGATATTATAGTAGTAGTATATAGATATATAATATATATAACCCTTAAGTAATTTCACTCTGCGTGGATTTGACGCTGGGTCTCTCTTAGTGTCACGCATGACGGTAAGTATTGTGACGACTGACGCCATCGATGAACATAATATAGAGACGAATGCGAGAATGTGTGTCCTGTAGGGAATGATGATCACCCACCAACAGGAACCCACGATACGCGACTCTTACCGTCCACATTCCAGGTGTAGGGTTAAAGACAGAGCACCGCAACAGAGAGTCGAAATAGTGTCTTATTTAAACCGGGAGAATATAACTGTATTGATAGATAACTGCTCATCGCTTCTACAACCTTTATCACAGTGTGAAATACGCACTGATTAGGTATTGATAAATTAATAACACCTATTAAGTAGATGTTCACTCTGCCTGGATTTCGACATGGGGGGCCCTTAGAGATGATATTGGTAAACGTGTGTTATTGAACGAACTACGTATTATTATTGTTACCTCTGTTATTTTCTGTTTGACCCTACACCGAAGTGTGGACGGGAAGAGCGGATTGTGGTTTCCTTTTGGTGGGTGATATATAATTCACTACAGGAACATTTTCGCGTTTTCTTCTTTTAGTCCATTGTAGCGTAGTAGTCAAACACTTACCGGTGAATCCTCTAGGTGTCCGAGGTTTCAATCCAAGAGCAGATGAAATTACTTAAGGGGTTATTTTTATTGCATACTAATCACAGCTGGCGGTGAGTCTATATACAAAGTGAAGTATATTCCTATATACAAATATAATATATAATAGCTATGTAGTGATATATATATATATATGAATCTAGTTTATTATGTATATATGTATATACGTATATATATAGATATCTATATATATATATGAGGAAAGATGTAATATATATATATAGCTTATATATATTATAGTAATGGGTGTTGAGTGGATTTGATTTTGCAAATAAAACTCTAAACGCTGAAGCACAGTCATTGGCTATATCTGTTAAAATAAATTTAAAGTAATAATAATAATATAATAAATATAATAATAATGAATAATGAATATAATACATCAAATATAATAATAATAAGAATAATAAATATAATAATATAAAAAATCTAAGTAATGTTTACTTTGGAGGTCACTCCTTGTCATACAAAGTCTTGCTTGCTTGATATTCTCCCATTCTGTTTTGAATGCTGTTATTGTGTTTAACGTTTCCTCTCAAGTTCTTTGCTAAGATCTTTTGTGGATCTCCGCGTGTTTTCTGCATGAGTTCAGTTAACGGACCTATACCCACCCAAATGGTCGACAGAAATGGGTTAAGTAGAAAAAAAAAAAAAAAAATAAAAAATCTGTATTTAGTGTTCTCGTAACGAATCCACACACAATACATAAAACACACTTCTTCAGAAACTAAACATAACTTAACAAAACCTACACTAACCTAACCTACACGTAACCTAACTTCTACCTAACTAATACCTAAACTAACCTAACCCTAACCTAAGACCTACACAATAACATAACATAACTACTCAACAATAACATTACAGTAACCTACACCGTAACCTAACCTACTTAACTTAACTTTAACTTGAAAACTTAACTTAACTTACTAACTTAAATCTTGAACTTAACTTAACTTAAGCTAACTTAAAAATAAAGTTAACTTAACTTAACTTAACTTATACCTAGACATACACCTAACCTACTAACCAACCTAAGACCCTAACCCTAACCTAATACCTAACCTAACTTAAGCCTAACAAATGCAAAACCTAGACCATAACCTAAACCTAACCTATCCTAAAAACTGTGGCAGGATGTACAGGAAATTTTTTTGATGTTTCGGCCTTTTGGGCTAGTCCACCAGTTAACCTCACAGGAAAAAAATTCCGAGAGAGAAGGTGTACCGAGTTTGGCCATATTCACGCCCGATCTTTCGTACAGGCGCTAAAAATGAAAGGATATTTTTTTTTGTTATTGAAGATTATATAACACTACTTTAAGTTGTAATGGAGCAATATCCTGCCGGGAAGATATCTTAACCTGTTTCGCAATTGTTGTATTATACTACATAGGTGAAGCAATTCTGACAGATATTGACAGATTTAACAGTCAAACAATTCTTCTTTCTTACTTTCCAGATGTTGTTTGCTTGGTGATTTACACATGAGATGTTATCAAGATGACTGATGATAAACTTTCTTAAAGAGAAGATCATCAGGTCTCAATTTGTCAGAACCGGAGCAAAAAAAACTTTCTTATGTTGAACGAACAAATAAGCAAAGTGTTTCGTAAGTTCCGAAGGTTGGAAATAAAGATATAAACAATCAAGCTGGGAAATCTACAAAGTTGTCAAGAAATTTTTTAGTAAGATCTTTCCATTTCATTTTGAGCTATATATCTAAATACGTTTTATCCTTAACATCAAAAATTAAGTGAACGCTTCACATGCAATCGGGTAGAGTTTGTATGTAATTTTAAATATTAATTAATAGGCCATATAATATAGTATATCATAGTATATATAGATATATATATATGTAATATACTATATATACTTATTATATACTTATATATAACTATGATATATAGTAGTAGTAATACTAGTATATAGGTTAGTATTGTATATACTATTATACGTAGTAATATAATTATATATATAATATATATATATAGTATCATGTATATATAATCATATATATATATATATATAGTATTATATAGGAGTATATATATTAATTAATTGTCAATTATAATTACATAAATTACTATTATAGAGTCATATATAGTTAATATATAGATATATATATATATATATATAGGTATCTATGAAAAGTGCCTAAGATATTGTGGCAGTTGTCAATTATTAACGACATATTATGTTCTCATGTTTTTGCAAGTTACATTTTAGAAACTGTTTGTAAAGTTCGAGGTAACTGCTATCTCAGAGATTTGGTCTAACTCGGAGAGGAATATGATCTCAATTTGCTTTCATGTGAAAGGAACTTTGTTTGAGAGATTTCATCTCCGATTTTAAAGGCGCAATGCCTTGAAGTGAATGGATCTTAATAAGTTAAACATCTCACAATAAACTCTTTAGCATTCCCACTTCAGGTATGCCGATCTCATAGGCACTTTCTCTTTTGTTTCTCCTACTTGAAGTGTAGTCCCACATACCCATAGATTTTTTTAGCTTTCGTGTGTCTTAGTTATCCTTCCCTTCAGTGATATTATTTCACTCAGCTAATGATTCTTTGGTCCAGTTCCACCAACCTTCTTGTCAGGATTTCTCCAAAAGTCACTTTTTCAGCTGCCTATAGGAGCTCTTGTTCAACGCCCTGTTTGTTTCTGAAATACCTTAGTTACAGTTCCCCAATTGGTTGTTCCAATCGGCCTTATAAATAGAATGGAATCTTTCAATATTAAGTTTTTAATGAATATTCTGTTATTGGCTAGTAAAGTTCCCTATCTATTTAATAGATTCTTGGCTTTCTTCTAGTATTATGCTTTCTTAATGTGCATTTTGAATCGTTCATTTAAATTTAAGCAAACTATACAGCAGGTAGTTAAACTTGCCAACATAAACTACCAAATTTCTCTACGCTCTAATAGTAATCCTAGAACTTTAGTCTCTCACTTGCATAACCATAACTTCAGGTTTTGTATTGTTAATGTATGAGTTTTTTCTTCAAATTACACATCCGGCAAACACTGATGTTTCTCTTCAAAATCAGCCACGAATACGGTATCATCGTCATATTAATTACTTTCGCAATTAATTTTTATTCTCTCGCCAAGCTTATTTAGTTATCCACTACAAGTGACTGACAAGCTATTTTATCTCTACATGTCTTCTGATGTAATATTACTATATAATATATATATACTATATGATATATATATATATTATATTATGTGTAATTAATATATGAACTATGCGTAGTATATATCATATAATATATAAGAATGTGAAGGAACTAAATATAGCTATAACTAGTTTTACTATTTATAATTTATATAATACTAAATAATTGTTATATAGTAATAATAACATTAGAATATATGTACATATAGTTATTATATATATAGATATAGTATACTGGCAGATCGATATATGAGTATATAAGTGCTTATTATATGTTAATATAGATATATATTATATATATATATATAGTATATGTTAGTTATAGTATAATTAGTATTATTATTTTTGTGATAGCATCATGGCAATGTAGCAAAGCATAACATTTTAATGTTATGTTGTTCAATTTTTATGTGATACTGTCATTTAAGTTTTTCATGAGAAAGTATTTTTTTTTTCATGTCTCTTCTGGTAGGGCAAAGGAGGATTCTACACAAATTCCAGCAGCAGATTAAGGGGAAGTTCCAAGCCAGACAAATTCAAAAGGCGACATGTCCAAACAGTATGAAACGGACCGCTGAAAGTATATCAATAAGTAAGTTGGGAAAGAATAGGATAAAATAGGAGGTGAGTTCAGACCGTACCAGTGTATCAGTGTAGAGATTGAGGCATAGTTAGGTTAAGAACTAGGGTCAAAAGAGCTGAGATAAAGAGAGAGTGACTGTATATATATATATATATATAATATATATATATAGTATATACCTTTAGTCTTGTAGATATGCACTGAGTGTATGTAACTAACTAATAATATATATATATAGATATAAAATATAATTATTAAGTATATATTTATATCATATTAGAATATATACGAGTGGTATATAAATATATATATATATAGTATAGTAGTATATATATATATGGGTATAGATATTATAAGAAATCTATTATTTACTATATATAACTAATAGTTATGAGGTGACTGTAATAATATATTATATGGACTCTACCTTTTCAGGGAGATCTGAGTGAGTGGATCTACCCCAGATGTGTCAGTGATACTCCAAACAGGGGCGAACAACGACCCCTACACCGAAGGTGTACAATTGGGTGGTGAGCGTGTAGAGAAATTTTGAAGGCACCTCAGAACACTCAACCTCTAAGAAGCTTATTTAGAAAGAGAAGTAATGTGATAATTTAATTTAATTAATTAATGTGATAGATTAAGAAAAAAAAAAAAAAAAAAAAAAAAACACCAAAAGAAAATGAGAACAGACAAAGAATATGTTATAGTTGTTTGGGTGATTATGTCTACTGGAAAAATAGAGGAACTGAGTTTTTGATTCTTTGAAAACAACTTTGTTCTCAAAGCCCCAATTAGAAATTCGAAAAATATCAGAGGTTGATCGCTACAAGGCTGCCCTTCTAACTCAAATTGCTCGCTACAGGGCTGCCCTTCCAACTCAACCAAATTACTGTTTGGATTGACCTCTTTCAAAATCAAAGGACTTCAAAGGACTAATGAAGTTGTCAGGATAAGAGTCAATAAGTGAAGAGGCAATAGAGAGAAGGTTCTTAATAAAAGGTAAAAGGAGAGCTGGAACTAGAACAGAACCCTGAATAGCACCAATGTTTATTTATTTGAAGGATGAAGGATGACTGTCTACAACAGCTGCTTTAGAACGACCGGAAAGAAGAAGGTCACAAAGGTTTGTGACAGACTCTATCGAAGGCTTGCGATATGTCCAGCGCAACAGCGAAAGATTCACCGAAATGCCGAAGGGCAGAGAACCAGGGATCAGAAAGAGAAAGAAGATGACCAGTAGAGCTTTTTTACGAAGCCATACTGACGATCAGAGATAAGATTGCAGGAATCTTCCTGTTAGGGATAGATTCTAAAATCTTAGAAAGAACAGAAGGTAGAGCAATGTGACTATGGTTTGAGAATCGAGAGAGGTCCCTCTTTTTCAACACTGGCTGAATTGGCACAGTTTTTGGCAGGAAGAGGAAGGGTAGTTTAAAGTTGAAAGGCAGGGAAGGAATAGCTTACAATGGCAAGGTGCAAGCTCGGAAGCACAAGTTTTGAGTAATACAGGTGGAATGCCATAAGGACCGTACGCCATCTTAGTGCTAAGTTCGGAGAGTAGAAATAACATCTTTAGATGAAATTACAATATTAGGCATAAATGAGTTGGAGAAGGTGGAGGGGATAGAGGAGTAAGAAATAGCTCCGGAATCGTCTAAAGTGGAGTTAGAGGCAAAGGTTTGAGGGAAAAGTTCAGTTTTAGCAGTTGAGTGCTGTCGGAAGAGACTGGAGGAGGGAAAGAGGAAGAAACAAGAGGAGGGAAAGAAGAAGAAACA
>JABUQX010075406.1:17500-22500 GCA_015478945.1 Trachelipus rathkii
AAACATCCACCAGGTAAAGATTCCTCGTTCACAAACTGAGACACCCCTGGTAAGTTAAAAAAGTTCACAAGCTTCCATAACAACCAACCACACCAACTATGAAGTCATTTGTAAACTAAAACAATAAATTCCAGCCCCAAAAAAAAAAAAAAAATTTCCTTCCTTATTCTCCTGCCTGGGTCAGCTTACAGCAGATACTTCGTACTCTTTTTCTGTGTCCCGGAATTAACATCGACTATCCATAACTACTTTGTAATACATACTTCCACATAAAGCACCAATTTCTTCGTGTTCCCACGGTGTAATATGCGAGATGAGTAGTGTCTCTGACTTACACATCACTGCATAAAAGAGCTATGGCAATATCGCTAGGTCCTCTTGAACGATGTAGATTTGCGAATTCGATCCTCTAACCTCGACATTTTACGCTCTCCAAAAACTCTTATCGCCTTTCCAAATGACAAAGCATACTTCACATTTTGAAGCGCCAATGCAAATGCATAATTGAAAAAACACTAAGCAGGAAACAAACTTTGCCAACCTAAAAGAAAACCTACCAGTAGTAAATCAATACCAGGAAAATACCATAGCCGCTTCTTCCAAATATATGCATCACCTGCATACGGCAGCGAGCTTCGTCAGAATCTATGACGCATAATCACAATCCAAACTTCAGAAATTAGGAACGGTGCAGAAATAATACCTAATTCAGGATAATAACAGGCTAACAACTGCATGGTTCTCACCAGAGTAACTGCATGCGCAATACCACATGCCGCTACTATGCCAGAACGTGATAAATCAATAAGATAGAAACAGTGTACCTCTTCTATATAAGAGCAACATGACGATTGCAATATTCGAACATGATAGAGATATCATATTGACCGTGCTGACACAGAATAACTACATCATATATCGATCCCTCATCTGCTCTCAAACTAGTCTCACATAATAAATCACCCTGCAATTACTATGGGAAGGAAAAATAAACATATCTAGCAATTATATACTTATGCTTAATGCCAATTAGCGCACACGCTTTACCAAACATCACAGAGTAATAACCCTAACTACCATTACTTAACTCCCATTACTTAATGACACATCCTAATACTATGAAATATTTATTAAACTTACAATCGAGAAGAAGATCTCATGCTTATTACTAATAAAAAAACACTAATAATCTTACTATAAGCCCATCGTCGAGAACCTGATAAAATTATCCTACACTTACGGTATATAAAATATTAACCCTCGAGGGTAAATAAAATATTAATTACCTGTAGGTTTCCCCTTGTGGTTTTTCTATGAAACTAATATTATATTCTATAAAACCCTAACTGGATTAACTACTTGGTAAATATTAATTTGCATTGGGATTATTGGACTGAGTCAATAACTCACACTCCCTGTTCAAAATTCATATATAAATATATTGAATTAAAAAGTAATCTTCTATTTTTCACTAGACTTAAATCAGGTATAACGACCCCTAGATAGACATTTTACCTATTAACTAGACTGCTTACATGTTCGAAACTTAACGAACCCACAGTGAGAGAATACAATAAATTAAACACGTTTTTATTCTAACTGGACTTATATCTCGGTGCTCGCTAAATGATTTGTGGTCACAGTTATAATTCGAATATAGTCACGTATCCCTACTTAACGTAGGAGAGAGCAGGGGCTACAAAGTAACACTAAGTATATATATAATATATAAATATATTAATCTAATATATATATATATATATATCATTAATATATATATATATATTATTAATTAATATTTTAATATATTATTAATAATATTCATACTATACTTCTAAATTTATATTAATAATTCTCTATTATATTATCTATATTATCATTAATTATTTATTATTTATATATATAATATATATTTTATAATATAATATATATAATTATTAATATATAATTAATATAATAATATATTATAATTATATAATTATTAATTATTAATTTTATAAATATTAATATTACTAATAATATAATATACTAATTATATTAATATATAATTATACTCATATAGATAGATAGAAAAATATATATATTATAATATAATCTATATATGTATATATTATAATATATATAATATAATATATTAATATTAATATATATTATATTATATTATACTATATATATAATAATAATAATATATATATTAATATAAATACTTAATATTACACACACTATATAATAATTATATTAAATATTATAATATAATATATAATTTTTTAAGAAATTATCATTAATTAAAATATACTAATTGTGTTAGCTGTTTTCTTAATATAACATTACTGCTATATAAGTTCTTTCATTCATATAATATATATATCTAAATAAAATCGTGATTAATAGATGATTATTTTTTTTAAAATATCTTTGTATTAATGATTACTATTTCAACTAATCTTATATATATACTTTCTAATCTAATATACATTATTTTATTAATGAAATGTTGTTATTAATAAATTACTTTTTACTTTTGCTTTTTACTATATTAATATATTCTATAATATTAATATATATAATTAATTTATTTTAATATATAATATATATTATAATATAATTGAGCAAATTAATAAGCAACTTTTAAAATATATTTTGCTATCATATAAATTATATATCAATATTATTAATATTTTAAATTTATATTATTAAATATATATTATAATATATATTCTAATGCGCGGATGATTATCTGGTTGTAGTTTTTGGTCGAAATCATGCCGATGAAGTTATATGTCTGAAGATTTGGACTGATGCGCGTTTTACAAAGTGTGGTAAAAAAAATGGAGGGGTTTTTTTGATAAGTAAACGTTAAGATTAAAGAGATAATTTATATGAGTTTGTGTAAGTGAGGTACACGTTCTCAGTATGTTGTAATAGTTGTATTTTAAATTGGTGACAGCTGGAACAAAAATTTGTCTGAGGCTTCTTTTTATAATAAATAATTATTCTAGGAAAATTAATCATATGTAATATGTAATATGAAAGTGGAAACGATGTATAATGCAAGAAGTGTATATGGGTAAAAGAAATGATTTCTATGTGAATATATGTAGTAAAGTAGATAGATTGATAGACTGGTAATGACAATTTAAAATATCCCTATGGTGGAGTATGTTAATAAAGGTAACCTTAAGTCTATGAGTTAGGCACGCTTGGGGTATCTCATTTATGCAATTATATAACGGAGTTAATAATGTATTAGTTAAGTGTATTATATAATAGTATAATGATTAGTTAGAGACTTAATCTGGTTCCCTGGAATAAAAGGTAATAGTTGGATCCTATATACGTCTTGCATAATTGCTGTTCAGACTGCGCACTATTCTTTCAAGCATTGCGAGTGGATGGGATTCTTTGTTGAGGTAATGATAGCAAGAAAGAATAATAATAGTATTAAGAAAAGCAATTAAATAAGTCGGAAAGGCAAATGAGGAAAGAACCGCATTACGAGAGTTTTGTTGGTGTGAGGAATAAGGAGTAATGAGATAATAACACTCTGCAACCCAGGCACAAGCAATGTTAGACTCGGTCTCATTTTGAGGTCCCACTTATTGGGTAATGAGACCTCGGCGGCAAAGAGGTCACGAGTATATCGGCACATCTAGATGTCTATCACGAGCATAGAATACGTACGAGATCGCACTTACGTTGCTTGGGAATTATCTCGAGCTCTCAGAGTCACTGGTGATGACTCGTGAACGAACAAGACATTATATTGAATCAATAAAAGGAAATGCTTTGGGACCAAGGAGAGAGGAAAATAGTAGAGAAAAGGCTTAGGTGCGCACACGCCCGCTGCAAGTCAAAAAATCGTGGAGATGAAGGTGCCGCGCGGATTTCATTTCACTGATAAAGTGGGTTAATGTGTGATTATCGATGCTTGCCTCATCTGCGGGCCCATACTGCCAGAGCATCGCACACACTCTTATTATATCACGATCAAAAAACATACCTAATATTAGTGTACACTTATATTTCTGCGGTAATTACTCTGACAGGCTGTGCATCTCGCGACAGTATATGTGGCAGCGCACAGTAATCTTTTAACGGTCTCAGAAATTGTCACCAACCTTTATAGGAGGCTTTCACAAACTAAACAATCACTGGCCACTCCAATCCTATTTTCTTTCTAATCATGACATAACGATTATGGCCGACACCGTCCTATCTTCTTCTATTCTGTCGTGATCCTGTCTCTATTTTTTCTTAATTCTTCGATTTTCTTTTTCTATTGACACCACTACACTTATGTTCTTCTACTCTCACTTTCTAATCCTCGTCTTTTTCTCTATGACTTATCTCATTCTATACTTTTTTCTATTCCACTTATTTACCGTTCTATTCTTCTTTCGACAACTCAACCTCTTCTATATCTTCTTCCTTATCTTCTTCTTATCTCGTTACGTATCTCCATAAATACCTACGTTCTGAAACTCATCTTTTACTAATTATCTACTTATTTACTCTTATCCTATCTCTTCTACTTGACAAGAAGATTATACAGCACACTCGAGGGAATACGATATATTTTTGAGTAACTTATCGGATACGGTAGAACTATATTCCAAAATGATATAGATACAGTGGTAATAATAAATGGATCGACACGAACATCATAATAAAAATTTCACTCACGTACAGCCTCGACTGCAGGACGTTTAGTTTAATAGGTTTAGAGTTAGTATTCGAGTTTAAGGTTATTTGGATTAGTATACGTATTATGGTATTTATAGGTTATAGGTTATAGGTTGCTAATAAGTTTTAAGGTTAGTGTATAGTTAGTATATAGTATAAGTTAGTATTATAATAATATTTATATATATTATATATATTATATATATATATAATATATATTAATATATAATCTATATATATTATATATATATATATATATATATATATATATATATATATATATATCTATATAATATATATATATATATATATATATA
>JABUQX010075406.1:27500-44305 GCA_015478945.1 Trachelipus rathkii
TAATATAATACTAAATAATATATATAATAATAATAATAATAATATAATAATATTATAATAATAATAATATAACAATAAATAATAATATAATAATTAATAAATATAATAATATAATAATAATAATAATAATAATAATAATTAAAACCTAATAATAAATAATAATAATAATAAATAATAATAATAGCAATAATAATAAATAATAATAGATTAATTAATAATAAATAATAATAATAATAACAACAATAACAATAACAATCACAATAAACAATAACAATAATAATAATAATAATAATAATAATAATAATAATAATAATAATAATAATAATAATAATAATAATAATAATAATAATAATAATAGTAATAAGAAGAAGAAGAGAGAAGTCCAATTAAACGCTAAATAATAAACTTAGATGTTACCTATAAGCCATTTGACACTTTCTTCTAATGTCTTCTAAATAAGAACTAGTGGAAACTAAGGAGACATGTGAACGATGTAGTAAAACCAATTTCATTGTATAGATGGCTGTAATGCTTCTTACAATCGGGGTAAATACACAAATTCTCCTCAAACTCGTGTCTCAGCAACATATATACAGCCTAATAGATCTTTGAACACTTGAAAGAACCTGGAAACCTCCCAAACCCCGATGTCGACATTCCTATTTTGACAATACTACACCGAAGCAGAGGCAAATTGTTTTTGAACTGAGGCGTTGGCTTGAGTCCGCTCTTTATAAAAAAGCCAAGCCAATTCATCAATATCAAGACAAAACGAACTGGAATTTTTTTTAACATTTTAAGTTTTGACTAGATAGAAGATCTCTCTCTTATTGATTACTTATTTTATTTTTAGGGATTTTTAAGATTTTACGTTAAGCGTTTTTTTTTTTTTAATTATATTCACAATTAATTTTAAATAAACATTTTATTTTGTTATTATCATTGTTAAATTTAGTCTTAGAAACCTTCGTCTCTTTGATGATGCTCGAAGTGTCCAGGCGAACTATTAGATTTAAAATGTTTCGAAATATACTTCTATATAGTAGATTTAGTCCATTCCTCTTAAAAAAATCCAATCATGGAAGCGATTGATACCTTTAGGAAAATTGGAAAAGGCGTGCAAATCTCACATTAAATTAGAAGCGTTAAATCTAAAATTCTAAAATAATAATAATAATATTAATACAATAATAATAATAAAATAATAATAATAATAAAATAAAATAAAATATATAATATAATAATAACTAATAATAATATAATAATAATAATAATAAATAATAACACAACATACAAAACAATCAAATAATAATAATAATAATAATAAATTAATAAATAATAATATAATTAAAATAATAATATATAATAATAATTAATAATAATAATTAAATCAAGTGAGCGGAAACATATAGTTTGGCAAGGATATATATATATATATTATATATATATCTATATATATATAATATATATGATATGATATATATATATATATATCATATATATAATAATATATCTATATATATAATATATATTATTATATATATATACTACTATATGGTGTTTAGTTGAGTTGCCAGAAGTGAGTATGAGTGAGATATAGAAAGGAGCAGGTCTTCATTCACCTTGAAGTATTTTGTCAGAAATGAATGACCAATGACTATAAATAACAAATGCCACGTAAAGTGTGTATGTGTGTGTTTGTAGGTGTGTGTGTGACGGTGTGTGTGTGTGTGACGGTGTGTGTGTGACGGTGTGTGTGTGACGGTGTAAGTGTGATGGTGTGTGTATGTGTGTGTAGGTGGCGTTGTTAGGTTGTGAAACCTGAGAGGAGAAGAAGCAGGAGAAGAGAGAGAGAGAGAGAGAGAGAGAGAGAGAGAGAGAGAGAGAGAGAGAGAGAGAGAGAGAGAGAGAGTTATGATTACTCAAAGAGCTAGGTTTCATTCCCCCCACCCCCAAAAGCTCATAACTAGTCTGAAGAACTCTTTTGTTCTTGCCTGTAGTGACATTTATTTTATTGTTTTGATCCCTCTCTCATGAACTGTTATACGTAAAAAGAGACTGTCAACTTATATGTTTCCTATTACGTATCGTGTCTCCTCTTTGGTTTCCAAATAAAATTAATGCACTTTTGGAGCTTGTCTTGATCGATACATTATGAAATTGCATTCCTACATATTCCTGTGGCGGTAATATCCCACAAATTTAGCCCAGTTTAAAATGAAAAGTTTAATTTGAAAATGTGCATGTCAAATAATTGGAGAAAATACGTGTTCCATGCTTAACAAGTAAGGTACATGTAAGAATGGGTATTTCGGTTAAATCTAAGATCAGGGAGAGAAAAAAAGGATATGAGAATGTGAAAAAGACGAGACACACTAGTAGCAAGTGGCTCACTTTCTGCAGAAGAAGTTTCAGGCGGAAGCTGCAAACGGATGTGGCAAAGAAACATGTGCAACATTCGGTTTTGGACTCTTGCAGTGACAAGGATGGATTTCTAAGGTATGTGAGACCGTCTTCGTTTGCTCTTGAGCTTCTGAATGACAGGAAATTCCAAGTCATGTCGGTAGTTTACTTGGAAATTTCCATTACTTCGTTAGATTTTGACGCTTGATGTGCCAAAGTTTTGGTTTCTAAGGTCGGTGAGACCGATTTTGAGGTCTGAGACCTTTTTCTGAGTTTTTTAACCTGAATTTTGCAGGTTTAACCCTCCAAAAGTTTTTTTTTAGTTCCTAGAAGGTTTTAAATGATATCTAGACCATTTCTGATGACTCCAATCGATTTATCGTGGCCTTTTAACCCAAAATCGATATTAAAATCGTCTTTCTACGTGCTCTGGAAGGCTTATTGGAATTCAATTACGTTGTAGTGATGATCAGAAAGGGTAAGGTTACCAATAAGAGTAGTATCTCCCTGACATCATTAAGTCCCTCCCTTTTTTATCCCCCCTCAATTATGGGACTTGGTTTCAAGCAGCTACGCCCCTCCAAGGGGAATGCTGAGCCCCTCCAAATGGGAAATGGATGTAGGTAGCCGAAAAATAAATGGCCAAGAGGACTCGGAGGAGGAAGCGGAATTTAGCTTGAGTTGACTCATGTGCCGGAGCACTGAGCTGGATACGGAGCCGGAGATGAAGTTGAAATCTTGTGATGTGCATATAATGGTATGTAAGACATGTAAGTAAGGTATCTTTCCCTATGTTTACAAGGACGTTTAGAATTCAATTTTGAGGGTTTCAGAATTTTCAAGGTTGTCTCTAAACCTCCAGGAAGGAGCCTCAGACGAAAAAAGAAGAAATGCATGGAATGCAAAAGAGAAGATGGAGGAAGGAACAAGAAGAAGTCGGAGATTGAGAAAGCTTATGTGTCGAAGCAGTGATCCGGTGCCGGAGCAAGTGCGAATGATGTGCTGAGTTAGCATACATTCGTTTAATAAGTAAATATTGATGTCAATGTATTTGCTCATCCCTGAAAATGGCCCAGCCCGTGAGTGGTGGTAAACTGCAAAAAAGAAAAAAAGAAAAAAGAAAAAAAAACAACTTGAATATGATAGTTTCAAGTTCAAATGCCTATTGTACAAAATATGTATCTTAGCACAAAGAGCTTATTAATTATATGGCCACTACTATATATCTGCCGCTCTACCTATCTTTCTTAATACAATGCCTTACTTAATATATCATTACCTAGCCGGACTAAACATACCGACCTAACATTGTCTAATGTAACCAGACCTAATTTGGCTTGACCCACTATCTTGGCTCAAATAACAAAATAATAATTACAGCATCCTCTCTCTCTCTCTCTCTCTCTCTCTCTCTCTCTCTCATCTCTCTCTCTCTCTCTCTTCTCCTCTCTCTCTCTCTCTTCTCTCTTCTTCTCCTCTCTCTCTCTCTCTCTCTCTCTCTCTCCACACTGCCTGACCTGACGTAACTAAATTTTCTTAACTTCTCTAGGCACATCTAAACTAATTTCACCTGATGTTATGACTTGCTGTCTTACTGTGTACATGTCTGATTCGTCCCTAACATGTGCAGGCTTTCATTTCTATTAGTAATTCGTGTTCGTACATAAACTATTATATTTGTTTTGCCTGACGAAGCATTTATATATTTGTGTTTAAAGTTTTTATTTTTTACAAAACATCCTCACTCTCCAGAAGTTATATCACATCTAATCTTTCCAACAACTGGTCTCTTATCACTGTGCTTCATAATGAATGACGTCACTGCAATACGAGGTGCTGATTGGTCTATTACGTCCAATCCCAGGTTACGGACCACGAATAAAATCAGATAAAAAGATAGATGTACAAAGTCCGAGTCACTAGTTTCTTCCTGTCTGTCAGTGCATAAAGACGGCTCTCAACGTTTAATGATAGGTAAGTATTATTTTATAGGTTATTTGCTAACCGGTAACTTTTATTTTTCTTTCCTTCATTCTTCATACATGTATATTGCTATTTATTATACACACACAAACACATACACCTATACATGTTTACACGGACTGGCGAGGAGCTGGGCTGTTAATATTCTTGTGAGGGTACGAGACCGAGGTTCGGACCACGGAGGTATGAAGATTGCAGAAAGACACAAAAAACCTTTCTAGGTGTCATAAGCACCTCACTTTGTACAAGTTTTGCCACATTCAAATTTAATCTTCCGGATATATCTGGCATTTTTCCATTATTGTAATTATATTTTTAATATTATAAAAAAAATTATATTATTAAAATTATACAATTTAAAATAAAAAAAAAATAACATAAAGCATAAGGTAAAAATAATTAAAAAAAAAAAAAAAACATAACGAACTTTGACTATAAAAGAAACATCTTAATTAATAATAACTGATTAACTGTCAGAACTGAACATACTCTACTCCGAATGAACGAGCTTTTAGTTCGCTACAACCTTTTGGTTAATAAAAGGTCATTCTTATAGTTACCATGAATTTCCAATAAATAAATTATGTTTTTTAAAATTTGCTTGGTTCTGAAATAATGGTAATAAATGTAAATGTGTTCAAGAAGCAGACATACATGATTCTCAGGTAGCAACTCCCATCTTTCCTAATAATAATAATAATAATTAGCTTTATTTTAATTATTATTATTGTTATTATTATTATTATTATTATTATTATTATTATTATTATTATTATTATTATTATTATTATTATTATTATTATTATTATTATTATTATTATTATTATTATTATTATTATTATTATTATTATTATTAGTAGTAGTAGTAGTAGTAGTAGTTTGGGGACAGTTTGAGCTCCTACAGCTTTTTCTCAAAAAGTATAAGAGATATTTGCTTCAAACTTGGAATATAATCTATATAATGGGAATAGCTTGAATCCGTGTAAAATTTTCAAAGTCTGGTAGGATGTAATTATAGAGGGGGGTCACCCCCGAAGGTGGGACGCCGAATATTCGCGCTTACGCCTTTGTTGGCTTTGAGCTGAGCGGAATTGAGTTTAAGGCCTAACAAAGCGGTTTTTTGGGCGACAGACCACCCTGGAGGTCAAACACAGACGCGAAGGTCTGTTGACCGACAAGACACAGATGAGCCGCGTCGGGCCGGACTAACACAAACACATTATTATTATTAATTATTAACCTTGAAAATGGGATCAGAAAGTGGATCACAATTTCCCGAGCCGACTCCTGGCTCCGACCTCCGACCTGCCGACTCCAGCTTCCCGGTTCCTGCTCCGACCTCGGCCTCCGGCTACGGCTTCCGGCTCCGGCTCCGGCCTTTTTAAAGATCTCCGCTCCGGCTCCGGCTGCGGTTTGGTTCAGACTCCGCTTTTCGGCTCCGAAGAAGTTGCATCCCCGTAAGGGGATCACTCTGAGTTGTTTTTATACGACCCTCTTGCGTGTCCTTCATCGGCGCATCGTGCACCGCCCCGCACGCCACCGCACCGCACCTCACGCACGCACGACGCACCGCTCCGTGCGGTAGCGCATCGATTTCGACTCATCCTCTTGGTTTTTTATTTATTATTATTATTTATTATTATTATTATTATTATTATTATTATTATTTTATTTTATTAATTATTTTTTTTTTTTATTATTTATTTATATTATTATTATTATTTTTGTTATTATTTTCCACCGCTGTTTCTTCTCGCATCCGGTCTGAGTCAGATATAAACATCTACATGGGTAGGGCTTTATGCGTTCTGGCTTTAAAAAATTTGGAGAGGTTTAGATGGGGAGGTAACACTCGTTTGTAGACCGAGGCTACGTCGCCCGTGGGGCAACCGTAAAGGGGGCCCCCACCCCAATTAAAAAAAAATCGAAGTGTTTCCGTAAATTGCCTGAAATTTTTGTGGTGAGAGGATTCCAGAGTTGAGTTTTCTAGATAATACGTGATATGTGATCCTGTGGAGTTTTGGCTTTTCCCGGCACCGGTGGCTGGAGCTCACTGCCAGTGCCGAAGTTAATAAACATTCGTCATAACCACAATCTTGGTGTCCTTATAAAGGTTATTATCGAGGTCGTAGAGTTTGAATATGATGTTTTTATAAGGTTCGTATAGGTGTCTAGGAACCCCCCATTTTAGGGGGGTCCCCCGACTGGAAAAAGGAGCACAGACGTTGGAAAAACAAAGAGGTCGAACGAGGGAGTGAAGAAGGAATGAAAGATGAATGAGAAGGTGAGAAGACAACGAAGAAGAGGACGTAGAAGGTGACAGACTGCACGGTCGTTTGGGTTCCGGTGCGGTGGCCGAGTTTAAATTTATGTATGAATACCAATGTTGGTGTCTTTATTATATGTTATTGGGTCTGTAGATTTTCGAAAATAATGGTGGTTTCAGAACCATCAAGACAATAAAAATAAATTAAATAATAATAATAAATTAAAGATTTTCTTATTCTTTTTATGTTCATAACTTAACAAATTTACGTTTTTAACATACCCTAAAGCAGTAAATCACTAAATCAACCCACCATCGCCAGCCACAATCCCACCTCCCTCCTGACAATCTGTGATCTATTGATCTTATTGATCTATTGATCTATATTTTGAGTATCAATTTTGGATAAACATAACATAATCAAGTTTATCATTTTGGATAACAATAAAACATAAAATTCAAGTTTCTTTATAACAAACATCAAACATATTGTTGACGTAAACAAAGTTTTCGCATTAGATAAGCTTTACTTAGTAATCAATCCTGAACTACAGAAAATAATGTACAACGACAAAACCTAGACATCTTTTAACAGGAATAAACGGTCCCACACGTTAACAAAGATCCAAACTTATAACATCAGTAATACTATCTTACAAGTGAACCCATTAGGGGTAATGAAAAAAAAAAGTAAACATTCACGCAAATAGTTATATAGCCACGCCATCCTTCTTGTTTGGGTTTGTCGTTTAGGGTTTACATTGGTATAACATCTGGCTTTGTTACATCATCCTTCGTTATTGTGTGGGAGAGAGAGAGGATTACATTCTTCTTAAAGAAGCGACAAATTGGAAAGCTCTTCATCAGTTGCTTTGTTTGACTTTAAAACTACGTAAAAATGGTTTTTCTCGTGATATAATTTGTAAACGATATTGTATACATGGAAGATATGCATCCCAAAGTTTTTTTTCTTAACTTAACTTTCCGTCGTAAGACAAATGGAGAACGTTACTTTGCATGTTCCGATTTCATACTACACCCATAACAGACCATATCCCTACTGTGAAGAATTAAGTCGGTTTGTTTCGAAGAAAGTTTAATACTTGGGAATAAACTGAAAAGAACATTCCTTCATCAGTGAACACAATTTCGTTGGGGACGTTGCGATCACAGTCGGCGCGAAGAATGTGACTCCAAAAAAGATTACCTCTTGTTTTTTTTTTCACTACAATAACAATATTGAAATCCCTTTGATTTACGTATGTGGTTTTGGAGCTAATTTCAACGGGATGATTCGCCCCACAGCCCTTTGGTGGTTTTGTGTAAGTTGGTGAAGAAAAATATTACAAGCGTTTTCAGAATGCATGAAGAAAGTATCTAAAAAGGTTGATTGAGTTTGAATTTTACTGGACGAACTTATAAACCTCTCGCATGGTAATACCTATACGAAATGTACGATGAACACAATGTGTTCGAATCACAGGAAACACCAGTTATCGAGGCGCTCAACCTTGAAAAATTCACCTTCCTTTATGAAAAAGAGATGAAATCACTCAGGGTACAAAGAACAATCTTTGAAAATACCAGCAAGAGATATTTATACCTATATCACAACTGAAGGTCTTGGAAGTTTAGAACAATACAATCTCGAATGCTCAAAATTGTTATGTTTTAAATGTTAAAATTCTTAACGGAACTCAATCTATTAAAATATTTTTTTATATATTATATGATTTTGGTTATTTTTTATTATATTGTAGCTGTTTTAAACATATCATGTAAAGATGTATATTAAAATTGTTTTTTCTTATGATTGTTTCTTTTTCCTATGTTATTATATATATATAATATATATATATATATATATTATATTTTATATCTATTAATATATATTATATATATATATAATATATAATATATAATATATATATATATATTATATTTATATGTATTTGTATTTCTCTGTATAACTAAAGAGCTATCAGATACAATTCCGAAGAATTGCTCCACGCCTTCCTCTTTTCGAAACATTGTGCAATACCTATGATTCTTGTTTGGTTCATTTTCGAAACATTACGTAATACACCTTTGATTCTTGTTTTGTTAACAACGTTTCATACTTGAACCATAATCAGTTCAAAGGGGTATATATTCTCGTTAGACAACAACAAAACAACAACAACTAACAACAACAACAACCAACAACAACAACAACAACAATAACAGTCCAAAAATAAGTTCTTTTATAACAACCAACGAATATATGGCTAACGTGAACATTTGTGTTTTTCCATATTTAATCAAGCTAACATAGCAATCATGTGGACTAAGAAAAATAATGTAACAACGACGGAAAATCTATTCACGAATAAACCAACTAACATTAACAAGTTTCCATACTTAACAGCAGTAAAGACCTAACAGCGTACAAAACGTAACCTATTCACATCTTTTTCAAGCTGATCTCTAACATATCATATGTTAATTTTACATAAACAACTTGCTTTACGTAACATTTAGAGTATCATTTCGGAAAAACATAGCACAAAAATGAGTTTTTATATACTAACCACCGAATATATGCTAACATAACAAGGTTTTAATATTAATATAGCTAACATAGCGTCATATGTAACTAAGAAAAAATGTTACCACGACAAATCTAACAACAACTTAAAGCACGAGATAAAGTGTTAACATTAACAAAGCTCCACACTTAACACCTGTAAAAGTAAACTAACATTGCATACAAAAACGTAACCTATTCACACACTTTTTTCCAAGCATACTCTCTACTATTAACGTTATTTTATCAACATTGAACATAGTAATAATTAACATGGCTTTATCATAATTCTTGTTTCCAAAATATCATACAGACCAACGAAATATGCTAACGTAACAAAGTTATTTAATTCCAAACATAAACAAAAATAAGTTCTTTAAAATATACTAACTCCGAATAGCCGCCTTATTAGCCAAGCCTTTAGCTCAAATAAAGCTAGATTGCCCTGCCCAGTTAGCAATGGATGTTTTACAAAGGCAAACTTAACATATCTCGCGCGTATGAATACATCAGCTAACATCCTGAAATTCCTACTTATCAAAGGGTAAAGTAAGCCTAATAGGTTTCATATAACAATACTCGGATATGTTTCCCGACTTTTCTCGCCAATCAAGCAACAGGTAAAACGCATCATCTAACAAAATCGCCTCAACAAAGTGACCAATCTATCAAAGATTACGAACAATTTGGAATACTACGAATTTGACACTATCTTCATCAAATTGTCACTCGTTTTGAGTATACAATAATTGAACACATGACTAAGCCATAGACCTTAGCAAAATTCTAGGGGCAAATACCTAACAGTACCCAACAAAACTAATCCTCAGCTCACGTTTCTACAATATCGTCCAGTTAATACAGTATATCTTATACAAAAACTCATCATTTCCCTAACAAATCGTGTTATTTCACATTGTCATAGTAATATTTAACATAACGAACTAACTTACGAATAACAGTTTTCATTAATCAAGAGTATCTAATAACAACAACACTAACCTTCCGAGAGAATAAACCCCAGGGGGAATGTGCACCTGTAACACATAACGCTTTTGATGCGGTCATGAATTATTTTTATCCTTACCCAATCCCAGAAACCGCCCCCCTTTCAGAAAATATCATTTCAAAACTGTTAGATTAAGCAACAGCGCCTCATACAGAGGCGATTTGGCAGAACTGTAAGCCACTGTAAGCACTACTTGGAGATCACACCCAGAGAGATGCACGAAGCCCATCTCGGGGTATCCTGGAAGAGGGTGTAAAAGCGGTAGGCACAGCCTTTGGGCTGAAGCCTTATGTAACAGGTAAAGACGTTTATCTTAACAAAATCCTTAACAAGTGGATCAATCTATCAGATACAGCATGATCCGACCTATTGATTTGACCACTAATCTTCACAAAGTGTCACACTTCTCTAAGTCATAAACATCATTTTGAACTATGAAAAAAACCTAGACATTAGCAAAATTCTCGGGCAAACTCCTTCGGAGGGCTTACCCGCCTTCGGAAGGGTAAATTGGTTGGTTAAGCGGCATTGTACCCCTCCGAAGGAGCGTAGGGGGCTCAGCCCTTTTTCGGGCTTGAGGCCCAGAGGGCCCGCCTTTACACCCCTTCGGGGTGATCCCCCTCTCCAAGATTTCCAACACCCTTTTCAGGGGGCGCAATCCCTCCTTGGGTTTTTCTCTCGGAGGTGATGTGCGGTTGCTTTAGGTACCCCTGGGTGTAATGAAACCTGCTTAATTTTCGTAAGTTTTTAGGTTTACGTTATTGTTAACTATTACCAATGAACAGGCGAAATGTAACAACTGAATTTGTAGAGAATGATGAGTTTTTGGTTAAGACTATTTACTGTGTTACCTGACGATTTGATGTGTTAGAAACCGTGAGCTAAGGTTTAAGTTTTGTTGTGAGTTAATGTCAGTTTGCCCGCAGAATTTTGCTATGTCCTACGTTTTATTCATAGTCTTCAAATGATGTTTATAAAAACTAGAAGAAAAGTGTGACACTTTGAAATGAAGAATAGTGTCAAATCATAGGTTGGATAATGCTGTAAATCTTGATAGATTGATCACTTTTGTAGGGGGGGGGATTTGTTTTAGATAATCCGTTCTTTTTACCTGTTACCATAAGGGCCTCAGCCCAAAGGGCTGTGCCTTTACCGCTTACACCCTCTTAGGGTACCCCGAGATGGGCCTTCGTGCATCTCTCTGGGGTGGTCTCCAAGTAGTGCTTACAGGCTTACAGGCTAACAAATGCCCTCTGTATGAGGCGCTGTTGCTTAACGTCAACAGTTGTTGAAATGATAATTTTCTGAAACAGGGGCGGTGGTCCCCCCTAAATATAGGGTAAGGATAAAAATAATTTTCATGTTATCCTCATGAAGCGTTAGGTGTTTTAACAAGGTGCCACATCCCCTGGGTTTCTCTCGGAGAGGGTTTATGTGGTTGCTTTAGATACTCTGATTAATGAAAACTGTTTTATTCGTAAGTTGTTAGGTACGTTATGTTAAAATATTACTATGACAATGGATAAAATAAACCCTGATTGTTAGGAGAAATGATGAAGTTTTGTAAAGATATTACTGTATTAACTTGACGAATGATGTTGTTAGAAACGTGAGCCGATTAAGTTTTTTTGTTGGTAATGTTAGGTTTTGCCCTAGAAATTTTGCTATATGTCTAATGTTTAATTCATTGTTCAATTGAATGTTATACCTCAAACGAGTGGCACCACTTTTGATGAAGAAATGTGTTAATATCGTAGTTCCAAATGTTTGGTATATTGATAGAATTGGTCCCAGCTTTTTGTTGAAGGGATTTTGTTTTAGATGATGCGGTTTTACCTGTTTTCTGATTGCGAAGAAAAGTGGGAAAATGAGTATTGTTGGACCTATTGCTACTTTACCTTTGCTAAAGCTTAGGGAATTTTCAGGATGTTAGCTGATTATTATACGCGCGCTATGGCTTAAAGTTTTGCCTTTGGTAATTATTATTCGTTAGATTGAAGGTTAAAGATATGTTATAAGCTTTTCAATTATTGCTAACGCTTTTGTTGGTTTTACGCATAATAATTCAATGGTTGTAAATATAAAGGAACTTATTTTTGTGTTATGTTTGGCTAAAACTTTGTTATTTTACAATTATTTCGTGGGGTCTGTATGATAATTGGACAAGAAATTTGATAAATCCAATGTTAAGATATTAACTACTGTCGAATGTAAAATTAACGTTCAATATGTTAAGATATGCTATGGAAAAAGTGTGAATAGGTTTACGTTTTGTATGCAACCTGTTAGTTTTACTTTAACAGGTGTTAAGTGTGTGAGCTTTTTGCTGAATGTTACACTTTAATTCGTGCTTAAGTGTGTTATTTTGTCGTTGTACATTATTTTCTTAGTTCATATGACGCTATGTTAGCTATATTATTATGAAAACCTTGTTATGTTATGCATTATTACTTCCGGTGGTTAGTAATATAAAGACCTCATTTTGCGCTATGTTTTATATCCGAATGATCCTCTACAGGCCTACGTAAATCAGTTTGTTAATGTAAAATTAACATTGAATATGTTAGAGATATGCTTGAATAAAGAGTGTGAATAGTTACGTTTTGTACGCTGTGTGTAGTACTTTAACTGCTGTTAAGTACTGGAATCTTGGTTAATTGTAGTTGTTTATTCGTGATAGATTTGTCGTTGTACATTATTTTCTTAGTCCACATGATGCTATGTTAGCTAAAACTTTAAATATGAAACAATGTTTACAGTTAGCAATATATCGTTGTGTTTGGCTTATATAAGAACTTGATTTTTGGGACTGTCTATTGGGTTGTTGTTGTTCTGTTGTTTTGTTGTTGTTTGTTGTGTTGTTTGTTGTTTGTTGTTTGTCTAACGAGAATATATACCGCTTTTTGAACTGATATGGTTTAAGTATGAAACGTTGTTAAAAAAAAACATAGAATCAATATTGATTACGTCATCTTTTCGAAATGAAAACCAAACAGGAATCAATAGGGTATTTGCATAATTGGTTTCGAACAAGAGGGAGGGTTTTGAGCAAAATTCTCGAATTGTATCTGATAGCTCTAGTGATTACAGGAAATACAAAATTTACCATATAATATATATATATATAATAATTATATATATAATATATATATATATATATATATATTATATATTATATATAATATATATAGTAATATATATTATATATATTAAAATATATATATATAGTATATTATATATATATATATATATAATAATATATATAAATAACTAGGAAAAAGAAACAATCATAAAAAAAACAATTTTAATATACATCTTACATGATATGTTTTAAAACAGCTACGGATATAATAAAAAAATACAATCGTATAATTATATAAAAATATTTAATAAAATTTGAGTTGTTTTAAAGAAGGTTTAACATTTAAACATACAATGTGAGATTCGGATGTATTGTTCTAAACTTCCAAGACCTTCAGTTGTGATATAGGTATAAATATCTCTTGCTGGTATTTTCAAAGATTGTTCTTTGTACCCTGGTGATTTCATCTCTTTTTCATAAAGGAAGGTGAATTTTTCAAGGTTGAGCGCCTCGATAACTGGTGTTTCCTGTGATTCGAACACATTGTGCTCAATCGTACATCGTAATAGAGTTATCCATGCGAGAGTTGAATAAGTCGCTCCAGTAAATCAAACTTCAATCAACCTTTTTAGATATTTCCTTCTGCATCATTGGGAATAAACGCTGTAATATTTTCTTTACCACTTACACAAACACCAAAGGCTGTGGGGCGGAATATCCCCGTTGAATTAGGTCTCCACCACATACGTAAATCAAGGGATTCAATATTGTTATGTAGTGAAAAAACAAGAGTTAATCTTTTTGAGTCACATTCTTCGCCGCCATTGATCGCAACTCCCCACGAATTTGTCACTGATGAAGAAATGTACTTTTCATTTATCCAAGTAATTTAATTTTCGAACACCGACTTAAATTCTTCACAGGAATAGGAATGTCCCCTTTGTTTATGGGTGTAGATGAAATCGAACATGCAAAAGTAAACGTTTTTCTCCATTTTGTCCCCTTAACGACGGAAAGGTTTAAGTTACAGAAAAATACTTTTGATGCGATAATCTTCCATGTTACAATCTCGTTTTTAAACAAATTTATTATTCACGAGAGAAACCATTTTTATAGTTTTAAAGTCAGACAAGCAACTGATGACGAGCTTTCATTTTGTCGCTCCCTATTTAAGAAGAATGTAATCCTCTTCTCTTCTCTCCACAATAACGAAGGATGATGTAACAAACCAGTTTAAACAATGCTAAACCTAAACGCAACCCTAACAATGAAGGATGGGCCCCGGTAGGCTTATAACTATTGCGTAATGTTACTTTTTTTTTCATCCCCCTAATGGGTTCACTTGTAATATAGTATTACTGATGTTAAGTGTGGATCTTTGTTAACGTTGACGCGTTTAAAATTCCGCTTTTAAGAATTGTGCTAGGTTTGGTTCGTGCTACCATATTTCTTAGTTTCAGATTGATTACTTAAAAGTAAACTTTTATTAATCGAAATACTTTGTTACGGTCCACACATATATTGGTTTGTAAGGTTTGTATAAGAACTTGATTTTATGTTATGTTTATCCACAATGATACTCAAAATTTTGACCTTAAATCAATAGATCAATCGATTTACAGATTGGTCAGGACAGGAGGTTGGATGCTGGCCTGGATGTGGTTTGATTTAGTGGGATTGGTCTGCTTTAAGGGTATGTAAAACGTAAATTTGTAAAGTTATAAACATAAAAGAATAAGAATTTATTATTTTATTTATTTTATTTATTTATTTTTTATTTCTTGATGTCGAAACATTATTTTCGAAATCCCTAAACAGACCAAATAACATATTATTAAAGACAACCAACATTGTATCATTACACTAATATTTATTAATAAGTCGGCACCGCACCGGAGCCAACACAGGTGCAGATGTCAACTCCGGCTCTTCTTCTTTCATTCTTCTTCCACCTTTCATTCATCCTTCATCCTTCTCAACTTCCTTCGTTCGACCTCTGTTGTTCCACTCTGTCTCCTTTTTGTCAGTCGGGACCCCCTAAATGGGGGTCCTAGACACTCTATACGGACTTATAACCATAATATTCGAACAACTCTACGACTTCGATAACCCTTATAAGGACACCAACGATTGTGGTATACGAAATGTTATTAAACTCCGGCACTTGCAGTGGCTCCCGACACGGTGCCGGCAGCCAACTCCACAGATTCACATATCACGTATTTCTAGAAACTCAACTCTGAATCCTCTCACCAAATTTCAGCCAATTACGAACACTTCGATTTTTTAATGGGGTGGGGGCCCCCCTTCGGGAGCCCCCACGGGGACGTACCTCGTCTACAACGAGGTTTTAAACCTCAATCTAACACCTCCTCCAATTTTTAGCAGTACGCATAAACCCTACCCCAGTAGAATGTATGATGGGCTAGAAACCGCGAATGCGAAGAAGAAACAACAGCGGTGGAAATAATAAACAAGAAATAATAATAATAATAATAAATAATAAAAAAATAATAATAATAATAATAATAATAATAATAATAAATAATATATAATAATAATATAAATAATAATAATAATTAATAATAATATAAATAATAATAATATTAAATAATGAAAAACTCCAGAGGATGAGTTCGGAATCGATGCGCTACGGCACGGAGCGGTGCGGGCGGTGCGGTGGCGGTGAGGTGCGGTGCGGTGACGGTGCGGGCGTTGCGATGCGCCCGATGAAGGACAAACGCAGACGGGTTAAAAAAACCTTCAGAAGTGATCCCCTTCCGGGATCACTTCTTCGACGTAAGCTCGGAGTCTGAACCAAACCGCAGCCGGAGCCGGAGCCGGACGTCCCGGAGTCGGTCCGGAGCCAGACCGGAAAGCTGGAGTCGGAGTCGGAGTCGTGGCCTGAGTCCCCGGCTCGAAATTGGGGTGGATCACTTCGTGATCAACAGATTTCTTCGAAGTATAACAATAATTATGTGGTTTGTGTATGCCCGCACAGCCGCGCTCAGTCTGTGGGTCCTGTCGGTCCAAACAAGACCTTCGGTCTGTTTTGGACCCTCCAGGTGGTCGGGTCGCCCAAACGTTGTTAGGCCTAAACTAATCCGCTCAGCTCAGCAACAAAAGGCGTAAGCGCAATATCGGCCGGTCCACACCTCGGGGGGTGACCCCTCTATAATACCAATTCCTACAAGACTTGAAAATTTACACGGATTCGACTTATCCCATATATGTTATATTTCCCAAGTTTTTGAAAGCAAATATCTCTTATCTTTTTGAGAAAAGCTGTAGGGAAGCTCAAACTGTCCCCCAAACTACTATTTATTATTATTATTATTAATTATTATTATTATTATTATTATTATTCATTATTATTATTTATTATTATTATTATTTATTATTAATTTAATATTATTATCTATTATTATTTATTATTTTTATTATTATTATATTCATTATTAATATAAAAGTGAATCGTTCGAAGGGGGTTCTAATT
>JABUQX010075407.1:0-30000 GCA_015478945.1 Trachelipus rathkii
CTTTTGGGTGGGGAGAGGAATACTTAAGGAGAAAGCCTGATAGAGGTATGTGTCGAAAGAAGAATGATAGTAGGAAACTTGCGGTTCAAAAAAAATGGATAATCATAAGTATAACATGGAAGTGAGGATAAATCGGGGGGGAGCGATAATAGATTTGTGTGTGTAAATGGAAGGAGTAGAGATAGATTATTAGATGTACATGGATTTAGAGGGGCGGAGGGGAGTATCAGATCATCATTTGGGGAGTTGCCAGGATAAGGGGAGAGAGGTGATGGAGGAAAAAGGGAAGAAAAGAGAGAGTGTGGATGAGTGATAAGGAAGATGATGAAAAGAAAGAGGAGTGAATGGCGGGGGTTTGGGAGAGGATATGGAGACAGGAGGCGAACGTGAGAGGTGGATTGGGAAATGAACGATGGAGCTTGTTGAAAAGGGAGAGGTAGAGGTAATGTGGAGTAAAAAGGGTGCGTGCAAGCTAAGGAAAAGGTGATGGTGAATGTGAGTGAATTGAAGAAGGTGGTGAAAAGGAAAAAGGAGGTATGTAAATGTGGGGAAGGAGGAGGGATAATATGGGCAGGAAATATAGAAGGGTTGAGAGTGGAGCAAAAGAGGGCGGTGGAGGGCGAAGAGAAGAGCAAAAGGATTTGTGTGTAGAAAAGTGACGAAAATTTTGAATCGGGGAATAAGATGTTCTGGAAAGAGCAATAGAAAAAGGAAAGAAGAAGGAGGGTGGGGGGAGAGGATTAGGGGGAGACTGGGGACTGGAGAGGAGGGGATAGGGTGAGGAAGAGGTGGGAGTATTTTAGTGGACTATTGGAGATGAAGGGGGTGGGCTTAGCGGAGGAAATGCAAGAGGGGAGAGGGGAAATGAAGGGGAGGAGGGAGGCCATGAAATACAAATGGAGGAAATTCATTAGGCCGTGAATAAAGCGAAAAAAAAGGAAAGTTCACGCTGGTCTTGCATGGTTGTGAGAAGGACCGTTCACAGAGGAGTTATTAGGGTGGCCCATAGGTCTGCATAGGTTATATACATATGTGAGAGTGGTGAGGTCCACAGAGGTGTAGTGGTTTGGTCCCCTGTAGAAGGGGAAAGGGGGAATAGGAGAATGTGGAAAATTTATAGAGGTATTTGTTTCTGAAGTGTGGTAGAAAGTGTCCGGAAGTACTGACTTGAGAGAGTAAGAGGCTTTAACGGAGGGAGAAGGGCGATTATGAATCGATCACATGGAGATAGAGGGAAGGGGTGTGTGGACCAAGTGTCACACTAACAGATGGTTGTGGAGAAAAGTATTGAGAGGAAAGGAAGTGTGAATGGATGTTTTTAGATTTAGGAAGCATAATGATACGAGGAATAGGGGTGAATGTGAGGGAATTCAGAGACAAATGGGGTGGGGTAATTTAGGCGAAAGTATCAGGGCTTTTTTAGGGATAGTGAATGTGTGTGAGAGTGTTAGGGGGGAGAGTGGAGTTTGACGGTGTGTGGAATGAGGCAGGGGTGTGTAATGTCGCCGTGGCTATTCCATTTTTATTTATGGAGTGTATGCAGAGGAATGGTGAGGGAGGGGAGGGGGTGGGGGCGGGAATTGATGAAGGAATGATAGAAGGGAAGGGAACATGATACTGTTTGCGGATGATGACGTGCCGCTAGTGGCGAAAACGCGAAGGGCTGAGGTATTTGCTTGAGGGTATTGAGAGAATGTGTGCAAGAAGGGGCTAAATAAAGCCAGGTAAGAGTAAAGTGTTTAGTGTGGAGGAGGAAGAAGAGGAGAGGAGGGGAGGGAAGAGTAAGAGAGGAGGGGTCATATTGGAAAAGATAAAGATTGTAAAATAGTAGCATGTAGTAGAGTAAGGAGGAGGGATGAGTGAAGGAGGAGGTAGAACATAGAATTAGGGTGAGGAATGAGGGCTGTGCCGTGCGTTGAGGAAAGATATGGAAAGGGGGGACTGTTCACAAAAGTTGTAAGAAAGGATGTTGAAAAAAATCTGGTACCACGGGTGATTGAGGGGTGTGAACGTGGGGATTGAATGCCAGTTAGGGAAAAAATTGGAGTATTGAGAGGGTTGAGAGCGGTTTGTGGTGTTAGCAGAAGGGAGAGATTAGGAATAGGGTGGTGAGAGGTGATTGGAGGAATGGTCTGGTGGGAAGAGCGGAGAGAAGGAATGTTGTAAGATGGCCCGTTAGGCAGTTTCGTGAGATATGGAGGAGTGCAGAGATGGTAAGGAGAGTTGGGAGCGGAGGGGATAGGAAGGAGAGGAAGGGGGGAAGCCAAGAAGGAGGTGATGGATGGAATAAGGAGAGTTGGAGGAGGAGGCATGGGGGGGATGAGGTATGATGTTGCGAGGATAGAGGGTGGGAGGAGTGGTAGGCGGAGATGGGGGCGGTGCTGAATGGAGGGAGGCTGTACGCCACTACCCCGCTCAAGCGACAGAAGTTTTAACCAATACAATTAATAAGAATAATAATAATATTATATATATAATATATAGTATAATATATATGATATATATAATATATAATTATATATATATATATATAGGTATATATAATATATAATATATATATAATTATAATATATATTATTATAATATTATACGAGAGAAGAGAGAGAGAGAGAGAGAGAGATAATGAGAGAAATGAGAGAGAGGAGAGAGGAGAGGCTGATTTATGAAGGGAGAAAGTGGAATTACCAATAGGTCAAGTATTATCTTTACAAATTTACACACTTTCTTCTCCTCCTTTTCCTACTCTGCCTGAAATAAATTCCAATATATAAAATATATTAAACATTTTTTAAAGTAAAGAACCAAAAAAAGTAGGACCCGATACGGAGTAGAACTCTGAATTGTTTACAGATTGATCAGCTGATCACGAGCGTATGTCGGCCGTTTCCGGCTGCCACTCAAAATTTCCTGTTCTCTGATTGGTTAATGTATTTTTTTTCAATTCTGAAGCGCAGCTAATAATAATAATAAATTGCGCACAATTTAAGCCCCATTTCATTCTCCATCGCTTCAAAGAATTTAGCTTACCTAGCAGAATACTTTTGCCGCTGCTCAAAGAATTATTTCACAGCGTAAATACCTTTATTAATACTTAATACGATACATTGTAAAAAATAATAACATATACCAACTTGCACTTTTAATACAAGAATTGCATATTTGTTTATGAACTTGTACACGCTTATTAGCCCCACTTATATTCTTCACCCGTCACAAAAGAAGCAAGTGCAAGTAATTAACGAAAGACAATGGTAGGACTCATTGAACGGGCACAAGTCACATCTTTTTTTCTTCAGTGAACCAATGATGAGAAATGAGCACAGCTGGGCGTTGTGCCACCGAGTTGCCCCTATGCGCCTATGCGCCTAATGGCGCACTATCAATTCGTAGGCGCAAGGGCGCATAGGGCGCAACCAATTCTTTAACAGGAGGACTAAGCAAAGGCGCACAGCCAATGCTCTGCGCCTATAGCCGCGCCTATGAACACGAACAAAGCATTTTTTTTACCTATAAGGGGAACTAAGAAGCGTGGCAAACTTGTATCATTCTAAAAACCAGTGTAAAACTTAATATATTATATAGTTATAGAATATATATATACTATAATATATATATATATATATATAATATATATTATTATAATATATATATATATATACTATATATATATTTATATATATAATATATATATATATATATATATAATATATATATATTATATATATAATATATATATAGTATGATATAACTAGCGTTCAGTAGTCTTAAACTACAAATAAATTGGCAAGTATGGCTCTGAAAATTTTCAACTTCTTCAGCTCTCGCTGCTGAACCTCCTTGGGGGAAAACAGGACCACGAAGGACATGAGAGGAAGAGGACTTGTAGAATAAGTTTAGGGTTTTAATTACAAAATGACTTAAATGGTGTGATTCGTTCTTATAAAAGCATCTTTTTTATCGCACTTTTAAAGTTTACTTTGCAAATAAAGTTAGCGAACATCCACCGGCCGCCAGTTGGTCCGAGGCGCGAAGGCACATAGGCGCAATAGGCGCACGCATGTGCCCAAAAATATAGCCGCATAGCGCTAGGCGCACTAAGGTCCGGCGCCATAGGCGCATAGCGCAGGCGCACTCAAAGAAATTATAGGCGCGCCCAGATAAGAAATGAGAATACACCATAAGAAAACATGTTAACCATTACTAAACGAGATATTAACGCTGTAAGAAATAAACACCTTTTGAGCCATTGAGAGGAGCGTTTCGGAATTTGGGAAAAGAAAAAAAAGTTATCTGTTATCGAGATCGAATCAATACAATTTAAAATGTGATAAGAAAATAATTTTATAAACTTGTGATAATTAAGGTACGTTACGGAGTAGGGAATATGTTACTCGGTTAATGTAATTCAACAAATGTAACTGTTAATATCCATTACTTCGTTTCGAAATTAACGAAAGCGTTGAAAAAGTTAACGAAAAAGATAGGTAAAAATTTAACTTGATTAACGCCTTGAACCGCGGGTTAATGCCCACCTTATATATATATAATATAATATATATATTATATATACTTATATAATTATATACTATATATATATACTATATATATATAATATCTTATAATATATATATATATGTGTGTGTGTGGTGTGTGTGTTGGTGTGTGTGTGTGTGCGTGGTGTGTGTGTGTGTGTGTGTGTTGTGTGTGTGTGTCGTGTTGTGTGTGTGGATATATATATACGATACGATAAAATACGATAGGAAATATATGTTGTATATGAGATATAATAATATAGATATATAGATGTATATATATATACTATATATGCTATATATATTGTTAGTGATATAATTATATATAATATATATCTATTATATGTATATGTATGATATAGATATATATATATATATATATATAACGAGTGTGTGTAGGGTGTGCATATGTGTTAGTATGTCAGCTCCTTTATAATAGCGATCATGTCTGAGTTATAAATCTTCCGCGCAGTTCTCTAGGCCCTAAAACCATATGATTTATAAATAGTATTTATTCAAAGATTATCTATTTTAGTACTTAATTTGAGATGCGAACTTCGTCCACTAGAGTGCCTAGCTTCACAATCTCATAAGCGAACACTGCCTAAAGTTCTATATCTTGACATACCCTCTTCTTGTTTATTCATCGCTCCTCTCATCGCTTTTTCCCCCCTTCCTAAATCTTACTTGATCATACAACTCTACATACAATACATCTCGTGCTCTCTCCCTACATCTTTTCTCTCCTTTTATAAACCTAATTAAACTTCATAGCTTCTTTACAAGTAACCAATAAGAAAAGATATAACGTAAACGTGTGAGACGATTATTGTTTTAATAATATCAAGTTATGACTTCATCTCTCCCTACCATATAAGCTCAATTGGTATTTAACAAATAGCAGCAATTAAATACACAAACATTTTTCACACTTTCTAATAAACCTTATAAGACCTTATTAGTAACGAGTATCCAATATAATGTTAATATATTACTATGTTATATAGTGTTTATTATTTTAATCTTATATATTATTTTCCACTATTATTTATTAGCATTGTTTAATAATATATATATAGTATGATATAATATTATAGATAATCAGAAAACAGTAAATTAGTATATAGATATATAATTATATAAATTATATATTATAAAAACACATAGTATGGGCTCTATACCCAAGATGTATATTATGTACACCAACAACCTAAATATACTTTCTTTATTAATTTATTATATCGAATTATAAGGTATAGGAGATTATTAGAATAAGCGTATCTGTCACACTCACTAGTTTGAAAAACAAAACAATAAATAATTTACGACACCTCAACTTACCTGATGTATATGCAGTATATAGCGAATTAATACTAGACAATTAGAATAGCCTATTTTATATTATAATATTATCATAATATATGATTATATTATATATATAGATATATATATTATATATATATATTTATAATATATATATTTAATATATTATGATATATATATATATATAATATATAATGATATATATATTAGTTAATTGAAAATGAGATTAAGGGGGATAATGTAAATGTATGTATTATTATTTTGATATTACATTAAACACATTTATTGTCATGTCATAAAAAATGTGACTATGTGATATACCTATTTCGAGAACAATCAACCTATTATACATAGTACTATTATCGTCGTAAAATACATATTTGTTATTATAGGTAGATATAGAATAGTAAGATATTTAATTTATTCAGGATTATTAGTTAAATTTATATGATATGTATGTAACTAGTAGTTTGGAATCTTATGACAGGAGTTGAGCATTTGAATATCGTTGTCTTATGCACCGACGAATGGCCACGTCTGTAGCCTAATGATGAAATTAAAAAATAAATAGATTAAAAAAAGTTAGATAAAATGATAGAATAAAGAGAGAGAGAGATATAGAATTAATGAAACTGAGATGTGAATATATTAATATTTCTTGAAACCTGAGTGAATATATTAAATCTGAAAACTGACTTGAAGAGCTGAGACACTCCTCGGATCTCAGAGACAGCGGAAAAATATAAAAAGATTAAAATTAAGAATAAGGAAATTAGATAAATATAGGAAATGACATGATGTAGTGAGCTAACGCAGTTTAAGAGCTCACCCATGTGCGACGGACGCTCCCTAAGCGTGTCTTTGCACGGCCAACGGTATAATGATTAGAACCGCGAGAAGCGATATGTTTACCTGATAGCGTATCTGTATTTTTGGGTAATGTTTATTTTTATTTATCTTATTATTATTATTTTGAACTAAATATGAAAGAAAGACATCCTTTATTTCGGGTTTCGGACATAGCTTACGCCGTACCCCAATTGAGAGGCACTGATTAGAATGTAGCAAAAAAGAATCTTCCAAGCCATTGGAAAAAAACATAACCAAAATCAAGAA
This sequence comes from Trachelipus rathkii, assembly GCA_015478945.1. Lineage (NCBI taxonomy): Eukaryota > Metazoa > Arthropoda > Malacostraca > Isopoda > Trachelipodidae > Trachelipus > Trachelipus rathkii. Next base: position 6,972 of record JABUQX010075407.1, read on the forward strand.
TTCAACATAAGGATGATCAGTATTCGGATTGCAGAAGGATATATACTAATAACAAGCAGAGATATTCATCTAGCTCCAAAAACCGGCACCCGCACTATAACCCAAAATATCACCGATTTTCTCACCTCATGCTATTCTTGTCTCTGGGCGTTAAACCCAAACCCTTGAAGGCTTATGAATTTAACCAATGGAATCATATATATAGAGCGATGTCCCAATTTTTTACGCTCCGGCCAACATAGTAATTGCCGCTAATGATTCAGTCTTCAAAAGTAATACTATGAGAGAATACCTTTTCAGTATATCCTGAAAACAACTTAGCTCAATGATACTACCGAGCTGTTTACCGGCCGGATTAATCTCCATTCCCTCTTCCCAAATAAATGCTATACCGCAACCCAACAAGTCTTAGGGTCTAATAAAGACAGATATCTCTCTCTTACCTAAGCAAATTTCCCCACCCAAAGAAACTTTTGTCTCAAAATTGAACTTATTCCCTACACTTTCCAGATGTTCATATTTACGCTTAATTCCAACACAAACATACACTTATAAATTACTTCCTACGTCCCTCCATTCCAAACATGTACAGGCTAAGAACAACCACAGAATGCGTTTGCCAAATGGCTTCTTCTATAGGCATTTATTGAAATCTCGGCTCGATAATAATAAAATTTCTATGTTAACCAACCAGCATTAATAACTCATAACAACCAAAATTCAATGCGACAATACAAAATATCCTTGTTCGATCACCGTTAGTGCGAGCTTTGAACGTCATAGAAACATTACATAATATTTTACCAAGATGACGTTTTTTATTGTTACGCCTGTCATATTTTCATTAACAACTCAGACATTATAAGTTAGTAAACAGGAATAAAATCTGACTTCATATACAACAAGCCTGTCAATCATTAGAACAAACAATCTATTATCTGTATTACCCAATAAAGTCAATTCAATATTTCAACTTCCTCTCTATATCGATAGATATATTAATATACTATCAGTATCACTCACTAAAAAATTTTAATAGGAATCGCTCATATATCCACACAAATCTTACATTATAAACAGTAACGGTTAGAATCTTTTGCATCTATCCACATTTAAAACTTTCTGTCACATGACACGGTGTGCGAGATACGTGGAAGGGTATTTTCGCTATCTTGGTACAGCCATAAAGGACATAGAAAACAAAGATACTAACTCGTTGAGGATATTTCATGCAAACAATATTTACAGTAAAAAGAGCTATAGAAACAAAATAAGAATTGTTCCGCTATAGACTTAACAATCTCTCTGGCCTTAGAGGATCAGCTCTCCTCCTTTACACAATCTCACGTAAGACTACCGGCGACCCACTTGCAAGTATATTCCATCTGGCTCTTTCCAACATGATCATTCCATTAAATAGCCGTCTTATAGTAAACCTCTTCGTATCGCGCCCTTTCAATTAGTACGCCGCACAAGTTTTTTAACCAATTAAGAAAATTATAAACACTTAAAAAAATATTACTTTATAATTAAAATATAATCCCCAATGTGATCTAATTTAACAGCTCCTCTACGTAATAGCAAAATCAAAAGTATCAACATATGCATAATAACTAATATAACGTCGGTTTACTCAAACATTTACCATCCCACAAAATTACAATATTATAATATAAAAATAATACATTCGTAAAAATGCAACAGTGTTCCAGAATCATATTTTATCATATAACAGTTAAATATCACTAAAATATATATAAACTTAATATATATAATATATATATATTCATAATTACTAAATTTAAACCAACTTTTTAATTAAGCAACATATATATATTAGAAAAGCCCAATACAACTCAAAAACATCAGACATGTCCTATTCAACACATCATACTGCAACACTTTTCCAAAAAACATATATTTTGACTTTGACATGAAACAAATAATTTATAAGAAAACATTTCAAATTATTTCAACCTATATTTTTCAACTCTTATACAGTATATTTAGCGAATAAAGACGTGCACACATTCCTTCCGGCCTCTTAGTAATAAACCATCTACTGCGCGCAAAAACCATTCAAGACGAGAGGCCCCGTAGCTGCCTTACGTTAAGCCAGATGCTTCACTATCATAAAATCCGAGACAAATATCACCAGAATCCAAGTTAGCACATGAATGATGCCTACAACGTGCAATCTTGTATATAAAAATAACAAATTTTAATCTCTCAATACATTGAGAATATGTATAGTATTTATGGTTAGAAGTGTAACCGAATATTTCATTACTTATAAATACAGTGCATTCTAGCGTACAACATGAATACTCAAGAGAGTCTAACCTCACCATATCATAGTCCGAGTAGGATACAGACGACAAGTAGCTAGAGTTTAAAAATATCTCAAAAAATTATGAAACTCTGCATATACTCCGTATACACACAAAAAAGTTATAGTCGCTAACTAGAATGCGAACGAAAGCAGATTAGATATTATTTGTTCAATTGTATATCCTTCCATATTTAAATCTCTTATTGTCTTAATTATACAGTAAAAATTAAACACTATCAGTGTTAAATAATTAAAATTATTTAAAAGGTATTAGTCAATCTCAATTTATAGGGATCCTAATATCTAATATTCATAACACAGATAGACAGAACGAGGGGATGCAATACTTTCTATAACATAAAACAGAAGTGCAGCTGAGAGTCTTTTCTCAAACGGAATTTGTAAGCCCTCAATTGTAATATATATATCACTTAATAAGTTCCTTTAAATCTTAAATATATATAATGAGTTTGATAAAACATTATTTTAATAGGAATATAGATGGAAGTGATCGACTCCGACTAATACGAGTATTTAATGTTTTACTGCGAGTGTTGAAATGACACTTTTTGCGCTAGGATAGGTGTCTTACTCGGCTTATAATATATTTATATTATAGAAACAAAAAGGAAGTCTTTATTTTCATGTAGTGAAAGATCAATAAGCCGAGAGAGAGAAGTGATATGGGAGTAGTATAAGATAAGATATATAAGGTAGTGAGCTGATGTGGAGTGTGGTTCTACTATGGTGCGTAGAGAGCAACTAAAGAGACCCAGGAGAGATAGTTTGGTTGGCTGCGCAGCTGACACCCTAGATCTGAATGTGAGCCAAGATGCAAATTTCATGGCTCAGGAGAAGCTCGTAATCTCCGTAATACAATCGGACCTTCTATCTCGCGAAATGTGAGATAGAATCGCGAATGTGGGTACAGTGAATATCGAGAGGAATAAATGTGTAGAGATAGGAAGGAGAGAAGCATGCGCTGAGAGTCATATTTAGGGGAAAGTGCAAAAGTATTGATTTGGATACTTGTGACGAGAGAAATAGAGTAGATGAAGAGATAAGCGTGATGAAGAGGAGACAAAAAAAAAGTATGAGAGTGGTGTGGTGTGAAAATGTGTATGATGATGGATGTGGAAGAGAGAAGAATGTAGGCATGGATGGAGGAAAGAAAAAAGGAGTTGCATTCTGGGGATGAGGTGGCTGTGACAGAGCCTTATTGAGAGTTCTAGATTCTGTTAGATAAGATAGGATCTGAGATGTGTCGAGTGTTAGATGGGTTAAAATGAAATTGAAAAAAGAGGATCCAGTATCTATGGTGATGGAACATTCGAATTGTCAATCTGAGAGAGGAGAGGATTTGTTGAGAAAGAGAGCAGTAGTGCAGAGCTTTATGAGATTCATCTGAATGAATATTTTGAAGGAGAGAGGAGAGAGATGGAGTGAGAAGAGTGTTTTAAGAGTTTGATTGTGATTCGGGTGACGACTAAGAGATGATTGGGGTAGGCTGAATCAAAAATGGAAGATTATAGCAGAGAGCAGGTTCGTATTGTCGGAGAGTCTCGGAGAAAGGACGATGGTAGGAAGTGAATCGATTCGTTCGAGGAGAGCTGAATTAATATCTAGCTAGAAACAGTTTTAATGCATGCATACGGTACCAATGTGCGAGCTCCATACGTACCGCTTGCTACACGACAACCTATACTATCATAGCGTGTCCTCAAACGGGCAGAGTCCATCATACTCGATCGATACTGACTCATAAGCATTCCACGCTCCGTCAAGATCTTCATATGCGTAATCGTATTATAGGTAAGAGGAGCGAAGGGAAACAAGTCATGATTGACTTTGTGTTGTGAAGTAGAAGAATTTAAAGTGTGTTATGGAGGTATAAAAGTCACGTGAGGTGTTTAGAAGATGAATTAACGATCATTATGATGTTTATCCTAAAAAGTTGACTGGCCCGGCGGAATGTTTGAGATAAGTATAGGAAGGAAAGGGATAGAATAAGAGAGTGAGAAGTTAGAAGGTAGAACGAGAAGGTGAATAACGGAAAATTGATTAAGAGCGCTTATGCCGAAATGAAATCAGGAGATTGAGAATGTGAACAAAGTGGAGAACGAAACAATCGATGAAAGCAGAAGGAATGGAAGGGAAGGTTGTTAGTAGTGAGAGAGAAGTATAAAGTAATATGGAAGTGCTAAAGTAGATAAGTGAGGGAGAAATGTAACATGAAGGTGGTTAAAATGAAGCGAGAAGAGTGCATGCAGAGCGGTGTAAAAGTAAAAAAGGGGTGGAGAGATGATAGTACTTAAAAGACGCGATTGATGAGGCGTTTCAAAAGTAAGTATGAATGTAGAGAATGAATTATGGATAAGGAGGAAGAACGGAACACGTATAGAAGTTGCGGTAACGATAGAGAGAGACACAAAAACCAAAGATAGATGTATACAAGATACATTCATAAAGTGAGAAAGAGCATAGCTTGAACGCGCGGCAGATTGATAATCTAGAGGAATGTAAGCACAACCTCTAGTGCGAAATGATATGGAGAATTCAAAAGTTATCAAAGCAATACCATATAGTTGGTATTCTGTATACCAGTAATTAGAATTGAATAGGCGTAAGATTGGTGCGAGCGCTGTAACATGATAGCTAATGTATAGGAAATGGTGAGTTAGTACTATAGAGTGAATGCAAGAGAGACATACCCTTCTGTACCTCATTTCAACAATAAATATTCACAAGATGAAATGATTGGAAATGCGAAGATTGAGGGATTAAGTTTATCCATGTTGCATCTTAATTTGAAAGCTATTAGAATATAGCACTTGTTGAAGTGGTGTTCAGATAGAATTAAAAGTATTTTTTTTGTGTGTCTTATTCTCTCATTCACAGAGACGCAAGGCACGTAAATGCACCTTATGACACTATACAAAACCAGAGAGATAGGTGAAAGGGTGTGACTGATAGAGATGCGTACGCGATTCTTTGTGCGAGATGAAGATAGATTGTATCGCGGATTGAGGAAAGAGCGGAAGTTTGTATCCAAAGTCTATCTTAAGGACAAGCAAAATGGTAGGAAAGAGAGCTTGTAAATTAATTGGTACCCTATATTTACACATTACTGCATAGTGGCAAAGATTGTTGAATAATATATAAGTGCGATCTGAAAAGTGAAATATAGTGATTTTGCTAAATATTATATCTCAGATTTTTTTCAACGTTAAGCGGACCTTATCTGTGTTAATAGCTGTAGGAGACAATAATTATATATGACTGTATGAGATAATTGAAAGATAATATTGACTGATCTTAGTCTGGTAGCTGTCTGCGATTCCCTGAATAATTTGAGTGGTTCGCGCCTCGCATTAAACTGAATGATGTGATATTGATCTGCACGTGTAAGATGAGACGAACATCATATGGACTGACTTAGTAGTGAAAGGTGCACCGTCTAGAGTACGGTAAAGTGGCCTGAAGTGAGATTCAATTATACAACATCTGAGCATTGAGAAGAGAACGAGAGTTGTGTTTAAAGAGCTATCATATAATATAAAGGCTATAGGGTAACTATGAGTCCCAGCCTATTTAGTTATACTGTGTGGAAGATGATAGATTAGATAGATGTACTAGAGAATGTGTATCGATGAAGGGAAACGTATCAATGAATTCAACTCAATGACCACTTCTCTCTCATCTTTGTTGCCGGAGGATTTAGTAGTTTCTTTGTGATGGCACAGAATCTGAAGATGTGAATGATCGCAAGAGTTAGGATAGTATGCAAAATAGGATATGTGCACGTTGGAGACAGTGACATCGAAAGCCAGGAGCGACGATGAAATGTTAGAGCACTGTACTTATTAACAAGAAGTACGTTATGGTTGTTGTCTCAAACTGTCGATTGACATCTCTCTCTGATAGATCAAAATATAAATTTGTGTCTATTGCCTCTCATTATCGAAGACATATTGAATAGTGAGCGAGACATAATACAAGTAGGCGTTCTGAGTGAGTTAAATAATTATTTAATATAGATTATATAGTATAGATTTGAGGAGAGTCGAATACTTATCGGAAGATTTCAAATCAGCGTAAAGGTCTTTCGTTATCTGTTTTAGCCTCAGATACTGACTCAAGTCAAGATGTGAGTAGAATACTTGTCGATGATAAGTAATAATAGGCGATAATAGAGTGTGCATCTATGAAGTCGATTAATTAGCCTTTGTTAGGTAGTATCACGTTAGAGAGGAACTAAGAATTCTTATTTAGACTCGCTGGCTAGTACGTATTGCACTACTATCACCTTTTTACAAGGTGAATAGCTCCTACATTTCACGGATTCATGCACTCAACTGAATCGGGTCCAACAGAGTTATTAGTACTTAGATGAACATATGGTTTATTATGGAATTAGATCGACTGGTTAATAAAAGTCTAATAGAGATAAAATAGATAATACAGTTACAACGGGATGTTTAAATTTCTGTAGTAGCGAACTAATATTCTTAGTGGAGTGTGCCTTGGCCGTCCTTTATGCTGTTGAAGTAAGCATTTAATCATTTTAAAATGAGGAAATGATATCGTCGATATAGGGAATATGTATAGAGTTGAGTTATATATTAGGTAAATGAGATAGACATCTAACATCGATTATAATAGCAGTATGAGAGATGTGTTGATCAGAAGGATATGTGGACTTATGGTATTGAATGAAAGTCGGGGGATACCAGTTCAATTAGTTGCACATATCATTGCTCTCCTGAGTGTAAGAACTAATTTGATATGAGAGATAGCAAAGGAAAATTTAGAGAATAAATTTCAAGAGACGCTTAATAGTCGGTCAAAAGACACTCGAAAGATGTTGATATAGTGGTTATTCACTCATGCTGATATATATAAGGAATTGTGAACGTGATTGATAACGTGTAATCTGAGGCCATCTGCGACAGGCACGTAAGAGCGAGAAAGCTAAAAGATAAAGTGTGTACACATATAAGGATATTGTGATAATGGCGTATAGTATTATGTGTGAAGGGTATATAATATTTGTAGGCCCACCTTGAGGTAGCTCAATAAGGAATGAACCAATTACATATTTGACTATATAATTGCCATATTGAGGGCTCAGTTGCTATATATTGTCTCCTGTAAGGCTATATCATATGGTATGGATTTCTGACGCGACGAGTTCTCCACTAAGGATATGAATTAAATATGGGTATAGTTGGTAGGTGGGTGACTTTCTTTTTTAAACTATACATAGTCATAATTCTTAGTCTACTACGTACTTTCTGTTCTCGGCGAATGAGATGCACCTTGATTCCCAGGTCTGTAGTGAAAGAAGTGATGTGGCTGAGTGAATTATAATGATACATACAATATAATATAGTTATATAATTATATATATATTGATATAAGTATATATATTATCATATATATGATTATATATATAGTATAATAAATAATTATAATATAGTATATGATATATATATATACATATATATATATGATATTAAATATTATATATATATTATTTTATATATAAATATATTAAATATATATATATATAATATTATATTATATAATATATATATCATTTATATTCATTTATGTGATATATATAGTATAATGATATAATTACAGAGCGTGCGGTTATGCGATATATCATCATTGAGGTAGTGCTGCGAGCAGCGTGTAACTGTGCGCTGAACTCGTAGGATAAAAGTGAGTAGTTGAGTGTGAGAGAAGTCGCGACTTGTGTCGATCTATATTAATTATGATAGACTCATCTAATCAATAATGTGAAGGCGCAACAGTATATGATATTTATGATAATGCAACTAGAGCTCGATGCACGGATTGATTTTATTTCATTTCTCGAGACTAGCGTACTCAAAATCGGCACTCGCAACGAGAGTTCAATGTGTTTATCATGATTTATATACTATATGTATCCTTCACTAAAAATATACTAAGCTGATCATTAAACTCTCGATATATATAATAAAAACACAAATATATCATAAATTCTCTTAGACTTTTTCAACTTCTATTCATCTCTACGTGTTCACTTTTCAAGCCTGACGAGTAATCAGCTTTTACTGAAATACCATGTTTGAGTCTTAGGAACCTCTTTTGGTTCTTACTAATAATATATCCCCACCAAACAAAACAAATATTATCGCTCCTACAGCACCATAACTAGGTGAGGGTTGTGTTGTTAATTCTATGAACAAGGATTGGCGCATATGGGTACCTTTCGGTAGTTGCTCGTTATAACAGAGGGCGTGTGCAAGAATATATCTCACAAATTTTTACATTCTGTTCTTTTATATACAGTGTGTATTACATATAATAGGCAATATTTTCCAACATCAAATTATCAAAAGAGGCTAGCAGCAAGGAAAATATTTTAACCAGGTTTTAGCTTGGATGAAATAAAATCAAAAAGCTTACATCATTGTAGTAGTACATCTATTATTATATATGAGAGAGAGAGAGGAGAGAGAGACAGATGAGGTAGAGAGTCCAAGGAGAGATATAGATAGCAGAGGAGAGAGATAGATGAGAGAGTAATAGTAAGAGAGAGAGAGAGATAAAAGCAGATTGACACTAAAAGGTATACGAATAGATTATATTCATAATATAATAATAAATCACTTAACATTTAAATAAATTAAGTTTTATATTATCTATTTTCATAAATTTTATAAAATACTAAATTACATATTTTTCTAAGCGACATCATATAAGTCAGAAGCTCAATCATAGAGAATATCATCTAAACACTCTCTTTCAGTGATATCATCAAAGATCTAATCAGAAGAAGTTATAAATCGGCGTGCAAGATTAATTTTATTCATGAAGTTCTCATAAATATATGATTAATGTGCGAGATAACAAGTTTATAGAGAACATTCATAGACTCATATCTCAATTTATCATATTGATATATTATTTATAAATTAATCAATAGAGCTATAAATTTAAAGTATTACATATTTTTAAGTAATTACTTATTTGTGGTCTAGTCGACATCCATTCTGACATGCCGCGAAGAATGCGGTGTAACACAATACGGGACATTGACGAAGCGATAGTGTGAAGTTTCTGCAGCAAGATGTGTCTAGTTCGATTTATAATTGCATATGAGCTATCCAGATTCTACCTTTAAAAACACTTCAATCTTATATTACAATTGTTCTGAATGAAATGTTTTACTTAATTTGGTCTAATAGTTAGGCTTGAAAACGGCGTCGTAATTTTCATTCTACTTACAACGACTGGCACCATCACATACTTAGCTTCAATTATAAGTAGGTTACATGTACAGGTGTGAAATTCCAGTAGCCATCGTAAGGGATATAAATAGTAAGTAATCCTCATTACGCCATTTACTGAGTTGCGATAACCTACTCTATTTACTGATCTTTCTAGGTACAGAATGACACAGTGAGCGGCATCCTGTTGAAAGAATCAAAGTGATATCTATTGACCGCAATACAACCGTAAATCTCACTTTAGTTATGTAGCTGATGATAGTAGTAAGTAAACTAGAGTTTAGTTAGTTACATTTAAGTATATATTCTAATCGTACTACATGTCTCGGTCTTTATTGGTGGACTCGTTCTACAAATCCCGAATCAATCAATTTGGTGATACTTCGAACGAGGCGAAGTAAGTACGAGTGCTAGATTTTAATGTCCCTTCTCCATGATCTCTAATCTGCATAGATAGAGCCACAAGTTAGTTCGTGCTCTTTTACAGGACAGTTTGGTTTTTTATTTTATTTTAGACAGCCTAACATCAGCCTCAGATCGGATACCCCAAGATATACTTCAACACTTCCGCGCTGCCTGACGATCAGTCCAAAGCGGATCAAGGCCGGCGTACGTACTAACGTCCTGCGAGCTGGGTGCAACGATCGAGAAGACAGTTGCTACAGTTCTCTCGCCGCGCTCTGTCCCAGCACACTCAGAGAGCCTCGAGTCGCGCACTATAAATATATAAGGATAAATAATAAAGAAGAATATCTGGTACTTTTCAAAAAATACGTAAACAAAACAAAACATACAAAGAACTAAACATTCATGTCATTAGAGCCCAAGATCGTTGTTGCTCTTTGATCTTATTGGAGTTTCAGTATTAAAACACTACCCTGTGATAATTTGTCGAGAGGTCGTACATTGTGGCGATGTTCAGCCAAGGATTATACATCGATAGTCATTGCTTTTTTAGAGCAACGTTGATAAAGACAATCATCAGCTTGATCTAGAACAGTTCACCTTTTAAAGCGTGAGACCATGCTTCCACATTTGAGGCATCATAAATAACGAAGTCCATATATAACTGATAGATGAGGGTCTGAGCCGCAGGCATTACATTATTAGGTGACCGTTTACATATTCATATATGTCTAATAACTAGTATGTACTATTAAGTAGGCTTACTTTCTTGTATAACGATTTAGAAGTATGTTAAGAGATAAATGTATATAATCTTACCTGAGTTGGCTATAGGTTCTTCGTAGTAAAAAATAATTCCCCTCTGCTTAGATATTAATAAATACGAGCTTTGTTAACTAAGTACTTAGATGTTGACCCTATCCTGATAGAGGTAACACTGATAACTATATCAATAAAATTGTTTCTAAAGCGATTCAATCTCTAGATTGAGGTTATATGATAAATAAATACCTGATTCTTTAAATGTAATTTTTTTTTGTTGAATCTCAATCACACAAATAAACTAACAAGGAATTGTTAATTCGTTCTTATCTAATGGGTAAATTAACTATGTCTCTTAATACATAATGTAAATACGTTACAGACGTCCAAATCTGTCATCACAGGATATCTCTGTAATATTTCTTTGATGCAATGGTTTCTGTGGGGATACCTCGGGTAACAGCCCCACAAAGGAAATATTTTCCACTTGAGAAAAGGAAAGAGCAGCCCTAAATAACAGCTTTGAAATTTTCTTATCCACACTTTTTACTCCTGCATCGTTTATATCCCATAACTTTCTCTTTTCTACACATTTCCAGAATAATCTGTTTTATTTTTGAAACTTCTGGTGGAAAAACTACCAAAATAGCTCTCGCGCAAAATGCTCGGCGGGTATTTCTATTCGTGGGAGGATTAGTGTTATTTATCAAATAACAATTACTCAATAACAACTTATGTATATAATTATAGATCGTAAAACATAACTAACTAATATTAATACAAAATGAAAAATAAGAACTGTAGTGTAACAAAACATCAGTAAATTCCTATATATATCAGGAGGGAGAACTTGGAAGAGAATTAATAGACTAGCAAAATGAAAATACAGCATGTCTATTTAAATAACTTCGTCTCCCTCCATATGCTTATAGCACGTTTGTTTCCCAGGGACTAAACTATTCAGAAAGGAAAAAAAAAGAAAAAATAATAAAAATACAATCGAAGGTAATTCAAGGCAGGCGATATATTTACATTGTATATAAAATATTATTTTTATCATTATACAACATACTTTCGATTCTAATAAATTAATATTTACAGTAAACAGACTACACAGTGTAATTATATTTATATAGAAGAGGGGTCTCAAATGAACGGGGCTGACTGGGACGGGATTTAGGCGAGGAGAGTTAAGTTGACAGGGGCAAGCAAGCAACCAACCGCGCCCTTCAATTGCTTTGCTTGTAACAACTCCAGGACTAGCATTGAAAACCGAAACTCCGAGAAGCATGATTTTATGGAGGCCTCTGGGTGTTGGACCAGCACCGCATTTTCTGCACATCACATCACCTTACCGCACCACACCACACCACACCACACCACACCACACCACTAGTCAATTTTTTTTTCTGCATCGCACCTCACCGCACCTCGATCTATATTTTTAAAACCGCACTGCACCTGCACCGGGCCACTGCACCTCACCTTACTCAGTGTATCGGGAAACCCTAGTTTAGAGGATAGATGGAAGAAGAGGCTATTTCCACTGGCAGGGTGAAACTCTACCTGAGGGTGAATAAAGATGAAGATATATTTCTATTGGGACATAAATCTATTAAAATTGGGTTTGGAGCGACTTAAAATTATTCGTTCGTGTCCTTTTATGGGATTCTTATTTTAGAGGGAATTTTATGGGATTATTATCAGGGAATTTTATGGGATTCTTATTGTCAGGGAATTTTATGGGTTTCTTATTATCAAGGAATTTTATGGGATTCTTATTTTCAGGGAATTATATGGCATTCCAAATTTTACCTGCTTCACAAATTTATTTTGCTGGTAATTGTTTTACAATTTAAACTTCTTGTTTATGTTCGGTGCACAAGAGCACCTTTTTTTTATATCTTTTTTTGAGGGCGACTCATCAACGAAGGGCATGTGCCATCTCTCGAGACAAATCAAATACTGCATCTTTATGGTGCCACTGTGTGTTCAAGTCAAGCACATCTGCTCGCCGAGAGAGCTCTACAAGAGCGCCAAGGGTTACTTTTATCGTCTCGTTCTTCGACGAATATGTAATGTTGCTGTTTAGCAGTATATTGTCTTAAATGAGGCAGCTTGCACGTGACGTCATCGATTTAACGTCACACAAATGACGCTTCAGAAAAATGTGACGTTAGTTCCGTTGATGTTGACGCCCGACGGTGAAGCAGAACATTTGTCATTAATTAATTTGACAAGTGCACTCAGACTGCAAACGTCACTTTTGATTTTGCTGTTTTGTGACATTTATTAAAATGGAAGTCTTTATTGATGTTGAAATTTTAATGTGAAGTGTTGAACAACCCTGTAATTTGATTCCTTCTTCCTTTTATAAGGATGAACCCAATATTTTTCATTTCATTTTCTAGATGATTCTTTTATATAATAATTAATAAATAGCACACACAAAATTTATCTTTTTTTCACTCATTGTTTTCTCAACCATGGTTGGGTTGTAACTGTAACATGAAAGCGTCACAACAGACATTCTTTAAGACCTTCATTGGACGGCAAGGGACTCGACGCAAAAGTGGAACACGGTCGCTTGTGTGCACCAACTAGTCTTTGGATTTTCCTGCATTTGCGGTAATAGGAAACCCCACAAATATAATTTTTTCCGTCCCATGTAACTAAAGCTCTCGCTGCTTCGTAGCCAGCCATGATGGAAGTATTATATATATAATATATATATATATATATATATATATATATATAGAAATATATATTAATATATATTATATATATATATATATATATTATATATATATATATATATATATATTATATATAGATATATATGATATATATATATCCATATAATATAATATAGATATATTATATATATATATATATATGATATATATATATATATATATATAGTATACGTATATATATATATATTATATATATAATAGTGATACTGTGTGTGTAGATGAATTACTAATGCAGAGTAAATTTTTTTTATTGAAATAGTACCAAAAAAAAGTAACGAGCTAAAATGTCTCATTTTTTTGGTGAAGATTTCATTTTCTTACGTTAATCAAAAGGAAGGTTAATTTTCCTATTCACAGTATGTAAAAGAAAAATGGAATGAAAGAAAAATAAAACTCTCAGTGAAAAAATAAATCCTAAAAAAACAAGATTAAATATGAATAGCTTTTGCCTATAGAAACGAAATAAACGGAACAGCGAGGAAACGTGGTAAAACATCCTTACCAACCTGTTATATATATATAATAATATGATATAGTATATATATAATATATATATATATTATATCCATATATATATATATATATAATATATATATATATATATCATATATATATATATAATCATATAGAGATAATATATATATATCTATATAATATATATATATATAAAATAGCATATATATATAAATATAATATAATATGAATAGATAATATTATATATATATATATTATAGTATATATAATAAATATTATATAATATATATATAGCTATATATAGATATTATATTCATAATATTATATATATATATAGTATATAATAAATATATTAATATACATACTTATATATATATATATATATATATATATACCTTATATATCATATAATTATAATATATATAATATATATTATAATATTATATTCATAATATATATACATATATGATATAATTATATATGTATATAATATATAATGATTTAATATATATATTATATATAGATAGTATATATATATATATATATTATAATATATATATTATATATAATTATATATATATATATATATATAATATATTTATATATTATATATATCAATAATAATATATATATATACTATAACTATAAATGTATATATATATATATATAGATATATATATTGATATATTATAATAAATATAATATAATATATAATATTTATATATACATATATTAGATATATATAATATATACGATTATATATATATATTAATTATATAGATATATATATATATAATATAATAGATATATATATAGTATATTATCATATATATATATAACTATATATATTAAGTATAGACTATATATATATATATCTATATATATATAATATTATTATATAATAATACTATATATATATATATTATATATATATATATATATATATATACTATTATAAATATATATATATATTTATACATATTTATATATATATATATATATATATATATATATATATATATATTATATAATTTTAATTGATATATCAATATAGATGTAATCTATATATAACTGTATATATACGTTTAAGTGTATTATAACTAATACATACTATAATAGTGATATATACTATAATAAGATATATATAATATAGATAATATATATTGCAATGGGGAATTATAAGTTACTAAAGTAATATCTACAACAATAACAAAAAGATAGGATTGAGTGGGGGACAAGAAAGAAATATTTTCATAAATTTCTACCCAATTTATTGGAAATTCAATATCCCAAAAGGAATAGGAATTAAATGTAAAAAATTTCACACTTTTCAAATAATTAATAATATGATTATTTGCAATAAATATTATAGGACTATATTCCCTGTGTGGTAATTTTCTACTAGTAAAGCTTTGATTTGAGAGCGACCCATTAAATTCTTCATTATCACCAGAGGAAATCTCTTGTGATATTACATCAGAATTATCCAACCTACTTTTCTTACCAACTGAATCATCACCAGATATGGCTTTTAGAGTTTGTGGATGAATTTTGGGTGGTATAAGTTCAGGTTCATTGCCTGAGGTTGTTTGTTTGTCATTCGTATTTGCACATTCCTGACTCATTTCTTCATTCTCTTTATATTCAGAAGGCGTGTCTATTTCTAAATCTTTTATATCTACTTCTTTTGAATCCATACCCGAATTATTAGGGTCAATTTGTAAGAACTGTTTTGTTAATTCTAAATTGGAAAAGTCAGTTTTATCTGACAATATCTGACATACATTATAATGTTCAGTCTTACTTACCTTTTCTGAAGCTAAACTAGATTTAGAAGATAGTTTCTTTGCATCTTCAAAAGAATCCAAATATGAAATATTATCAGCATAATCCTTAAAAATTTCATCGGAAAATTCATCAAGAACATCAAACATCTCCGATGCCATATCTGGTTTAGACTTTAAGTCAGGTTCATAGCAAACATTGAGGGTTTCAGGTTTAGCATCCGATTTCAAGGAGGTAGGAAAGGATGAAGATGAAGGATCGGTAGCTATGTCAAAAATATCACATTTCAGTTTTATTTTATTTGACTTATGAGACTGCTTGACTTTTTTTGTTGATAACGCTAATTTTGGAACTAGATCCAAGTTTTTAAAAGTTCCTTTTGAAAGAAGTTTTGAACGTGAAACAGATACTTTTTCAGAAACTTTTGTCTTTCTTTTTATTTGAGATAAAACTTTGCCAGCAGTAGTGACAGATGGAATCTTAAATTCTGTAAATGACTGTAAACTTTTGACATAACCTTTTTTTGCAATATTAATTTTTCCATTCTGGCTCTTGTTTTTACTGGAACCTGAAAACACACTTTTATCATCAGATTTTACATCAGAAAGAGACTTCTTTTCAGATTCATTTAAAACAGTCCTACTCGCAAAGGGTACCCTTTCATCCTCGTCATCACTAAATTTAAATTTTCTAGATGATAAACAAACTTTTTCACTTAATGCTTCAAAACAACTAGAATCACCCACACAAGATGACACAATATCTCTAAATGTACTCAACCATTTATTGTAAAAGGGTAACTTATTTGGAAATGAAGTAACACCCTTATAAATAAAATCTATTTGATTTAGCTGACAATCTAAATAACTTTGAAGAGGTTCTCGAGAGATTCCCATATTTTTTAAGGCAGAGAGAGTAAGACGAGAAAAATTCAAACTGACTGTCTGAAAAATATAACTAAAATGGGAAGCCATTTCATTTGTAACAATATAGCTTTTTGGATGTTTCACCATCAACTTATGAAGATCTTGGTGTGTGACAGATGAATCAATAATCATTGCTGGTGGTATTGGAGGAAATAACATAAAATCGGATTTAAAATTCAAGACACTCTTAACATTCTGTTCAATAATACTCAGAGCTTCTATCATATCATCAAAAGTGTTCAAAAATTTAGAAATTGAGGAAAATTTATCAGTTGGTTGTGTTGATTGCAGTGGAAGAATGCATCTGAAGTCTGAACAAACTTTACATACACTATTACAGAAAAGAAACTCCACCCCCGTTATAAGTATCCATAATGTGTTTGGTGGCATGAGAGGTTCCTTACGTTTAACGTAACTCAATAAATCATCAGTAGAAATATCATCTGACATGACACAAACCTGAAAATTTTTAAAGTATATATATTATAATAACTCATAATTTAAAAAAAAAATAATAATAATATACTTTTAATATTGCCGTAAAGTCCTATTTAAAACTTACTTTGGGACCCTTGAGTTGTTCTAAGTAGTATTTGTAAATAGAATTTCCCAAAACAACAATTTTATCATATCTTGAAATCCTGAAACAAATATATTTAAAAATATTTAAAATAAAAAGTGAAAATCAGTAATTTTAAGAGCAAAGTAAAGTAATATTCTTTCAATGCGCAAGATGCAGACAAATTTAAACAAAAAGATAACGACATTCATTAAACAAAAAGTTGAATTATTATTAATGTAAAACAAAAAAAAATATGGTAACAATAATATAATTTTTTTGAATGATTTAATTGCAATGGCAGTGGCCTTTCCTTTTAAACCCAAGATTTCTAAAAGTTGCAATTTTTTTCTTTAACTAATAAACCAAAGAATTCTTTATCATAAGTCATTGTTAATTACCGTAATTTATTTCCTTTTAAAATGTTAGAGAATAAATATTAATGTGACTAAACTTATTAAATTATTATCATCATCAGCTGGTTCCTCAAAACTTAGGATAGGGTGCGCAAATATGCACCAGAAAAAAACAACAATTGTTAAGGATAAGACCATGACCTGAGTTGAAGAAAGACCCAGTACAACCACACTTCATACCATTAAGTGCGAGACCGTCACGTCGAAAATCCGACCTGAAACTTCACATACTGTGACGAATACCCATTGTGGCATCTCGTCAATGTCATGGTTTATTTCCTGGGCCAGGCCAAAACCATGCCCCTTCACAAAACTATGTCATTTACCCATATTATGCATCATTCTTCTCCCTTCTACTAAATTACCTCACTCCCCTACTCCCTTATACTAAATTGACATTACTTCCCTGCAGACACTCCTTTATTGACCCAATTCACCTTTTCTATGGTCTTCCAGCCGGTCGATTCCCAGCACACTCACCACTATACATCCGCTTAACCAATCGACTATCATCCATCCTTTCCATATAACCAAACCATCTCAATGTACTCTCGTTTATTTTCTCATTTACGCCCCTCTTCACACCACACAACTCTCTATTGCGTCCATTTCTCATTTTAACAGATTCTTCTCACACCTAACACGCCCCTAAGATTTTCCGTCTGAACACAGTGAATTTTAGATCAATAACTCTTATTCCAGACCATAGTTTCAATACTATACATTAACACAGGTAACAACATACCTTCATGCAAAACTCTACGCACTCAAGACATAGCACTTATTTTACATCCACCTAGGATTTAATTGCACCAGCCACCTTCCCGCCATTCACAACTTTCCTACTATACACTGCTTCATCCCTTCCCATTTCATCCAACTTATATCCTAAATATTTAAACCCGTATACTTGTTCAAGTTGCTCAGCATCTAACATGACCTTTCACACCGCGAACTCTCCTCACTCACAACCATAACCTTACTCTTATCTAAGTTTACTTTCAAACCCCTCCTTTTACACACCCTGCCAAACCCCCTACCAATCCTCTCAAACTCTTCAGATTCACCACACAAAACCAAATCATTCACACAGCTTTACAATCTTTGAAGCAGGGCACCCTCCACTCTCTTCCATTTTCCCTCATTCTAACACCTTCCCCTGCCACCTCTACCTCTTAATTCTTTCATAACCTCATCCATATACAAATTGAATAACCAAGGAGACGTAACACATCCCTGACTCACTCCGCTATTAATATTAAACCAATCACTTTCGACTCCATTTATTCTTAAACACGCTTCACTCTCGTCATACATACTTTTGATTCCATTCAGAAACCTACCACCAAGACCATATCTCACTAACACCTGCCACAGAGCTTCCCTATTAATCCTGTCAAACGCCTGTTGCAAATCTATAAAACCTAAATATAATTTATTCGTCTTATATCTCATTTTCTCAATCATTTGTTTTAATGTAAAAATTTGATCCAAACATCCTCTACCACTTCTAAATGCACCATGTTCTTCACCAATCAGTCCCTCAGTCATTCCACCCAAGTTAAAAAGAAAGCCTAGCCTTACCGCCCCCTTTATACCCTTAAGTGAGAATTCGTCGCAGTTAGAAAAATCCACCCTTGGGCTTCATGGGACTGCGACGGAGCCCAACTATGGCATCCTCGTCAATGTAGGTTCATCCCTGGCTCAGGTGGCACAACCAATACCCTCACAAAACCCGCCATTCACTCCCATTATGCACCTTTCTTCTCGCTTCTGCCAAACTTACATTCCTCTCCTTCAGGCACTCCTTTACTGACTCAATCCAAATTTTCTTCGGTCTCCCACCTGGTTGATTCCCAGTACACTCACCACTATATATATCCGCTTAACCAACCGCCTACCATCCATCCTTTCCACATGACCAAAACAATTCAATGTACTTTCATTTATTCTCTCATTTACTCCTTTATAGTTAGAAATTTTTTTTTACCTCACAAAGTTTTAATTAATAAATATACATATATTTTTCAATAACAATATAAATAGAAAAAATACATACCAAACATTTATATCTTCTAGCGCGACTATTTTGCTTCGTTCATTTATTGGCTGGAAACAAATATAAAAGATTAAATAAATTATTTATTTAAAAAAATTATTTAAATTCTTAAATAATAATAAAGCGAAAACAAAATCTGCAGACGAAAACTTTTTCTTGCCTAAGACATAAAATGATGATATTCAAAAAAAAAAAAAAAAAAAAAAAAAAAAAAAAAAAAAAAAAAAAAAAAAAAAAAAAAAAAAGAAAAAAAAAGTTATAAAAATTAAAAAAATAATCTTCACTCAATAATAAATAATAATAATAATAATAATAATAATAATAATAATAATAATAATAATAATAATAATAATAATTGATTAAAGTGATCTTATGTTATCTTCCAATTTTAGGTGAAGGTGTTGTTGGTTTAATGGCGCAGAGGCTGAGTCGCCGACTCTCATACGAGAGGACGCTGGTTCAAATCTTCCGCGTAGCAGCTGGAGTTTTATCTATCTGGGGGTAAGAATTAAAACTCGACTGCGAACATGTTGGTGGCGCTGGTTTAGGATAACCGGCCTTAAAGTTTGGTGTTACCCCCTTAATAGGGGATAAAGCACGTTAAAAGGTAGTAGTGTTGTTGGTTTGAAGGATGAATTAGATCAGAGGAAAGAAACCAAGAATGAATTGAACCTGACTTAAGATATAGGGGTTCAGGCAATGGAGATTGCCTGGACTCGTAGTGTAATGGTTAGGTATTATGTTTATAAATAATATATCTAGCATATATATTATCCTTTTTCTAGGGCCTTTTGTACTATAGATGTTTTAATGTGACCATTGCTTTTAGTTTGTTTTATCATCATTTCACTTAATTAAATTCAGTAGTTATCAAACTTAACAAATAAACTTAACTTAACAACTAAACTATACTTAACTAAACTTAACTTAACAAAGATATACTGATTTAATAACAACTGCCCAGAACATGATTGTGACGTGCGGATCCTAGTCTTTTAGAACAATAAATGTAGTATTATTAATGGCCGTATTTAATAGCGTTTGTTTATTAAAAACAGACTATTCCCTCTTTTTAACGTCTTCTTAAAGTAAAAGGTATTTATTTTCTCTTATAAATTCGAATTCTCATATTTAGGGTCATCAGGTCTAATTATCATCATAGATTTATAATCTATAATAATTGAATAATAATATGTGAGAGCACTTGAAAGTAAACCATTTGAATGTGAACAAGATGAAACTAAACAAATCTAGACTCAAATGAAGGAAGCCTTTTAGTAGTGCAAAAGAAGTATGTGGATATGTCAAAGTAGGAAGTAAGAAGGTCAATAAAAAGGAGGCATGGTTGAATGTGCTAAAAGACAATGATGAGGTCTCGAAAGAAAGGTGTATGGAAATATATGAGGAGGAAAAAAAAGGAAGAAGGGGGGGGGAAAGAGGTAAATAAGTTTGAAAGAAGGATGAATAAAGACTTACAAGGGAGTAAGAAGCTCTTGTTGAAGGAAGTACAAAAAGTTAAAAAAAGAAAGTAAAGGGAATCTTCTGAGAATAATGAATAGGGATGGTACTTCCGTGACTGATGAAATGGATGTGAAGAGAGTGTGGAGGGAACACTGAAATTCTGCAAAAATGTTAACAGTAATGAAGAGGTGATAGTGAATGTATGTGGGTTTGATGGTGTAAGAAGATATAGGTATTTTGGGGATGAGGTAATTAGAAGGGAGGAGGTAATAGGTGGAGTGAGAAAGTTGAAGATTAGTAAATCTACAGGTATAGATAGAGTTTCCAGTGAAGTGATCAAGAATGGAGGCGAGATTGTGATTGAATGAATATGGAAGTTGTGTAACAAAGTTTATGGAGGGCATAGTTTTGAAGGATTGGAGGAGAGCAGTAGTAGTACCCTTATATAAGGGTAAGGTGGATGTGAGGAACTGTAGGAACTATAGGAATTAGTTTATTGAGTGTTGTATGGAAGATATATGCTGGTAATTTAGTTGGAAGAGTGCGTCGAGTGATGAGGGACTGACTGGCGGAACAAGGTCATTTAGAAGTGGTAGAGAATGTGTAGATCTGATTTTCCCTTTGATACTATGATTGAGAAAATGAGAGAAGAAAAAAATTGTATTTAGGTTTTATAGACTTGCAACAGGCGTATGACAGAATTAATAGGGAGGCTCTGTCGTAGGTGTTAGTGGAAGGCTTCTGGATGGAATCAAAAGTATGTATGTCGATAATAAAGCGTGTGTAAGAATAAATGGAGTTGCAAAGAAATGGGTTAATATTAATAGCGGAGTGAAGAAGGGATGTATTATGTCTCCTTGGCCATTTAATTTGTATATGGAGAGTGATGAAAGAGTTAAAGGTTGGGTGGAATGGGAAGGTGTTACAACTAAAGAGAGTAGACTGTGCCCTGCTTATTGTACGCAGATGATTTGATTTTGTGTGGCGAATCTGAAGTAAATTTCAGAATATTGGTAGAGGGATTTGGCAGTGTGTGTAAATAGGAGATTTGCAAGAAAATGCAGGTAAGAGTAAAGTGAATGTCGTGAGTGTGGAAAGTCCGAAGTGTGAAATCATGTTGAATGGTGGTGACCAACTGGAACAAGTGTCTTAGTTTAAATATTAAGGCTATATGTTGGAAGAAAAGGAAAAGGATGATGCAGAGTGTAGTAGGAAAGTTGTGAATGGCAGGAAGGTGGCTGGTTTAATTAAATCCTTGGTGAATGCAAAGGGACTAAGTCTTGGGAGTGATAGGATTTTGCCTGAGGGTATGTTGTTACCGGTGTTAATGTATAGTAGCGAAACTATGGCGTGGAATAAGAGATATATATCTAATGTACAATCTGTTCAGATTGACAATCTTAGGGGCGTGTTAGATGCGAGAAGAATTGATAAAATGAGGAATGAACGTGTTAGGGAGTTGTTTGGTGTGAAGAAAGGCGTAAATGAGAGAATAAATGAGTGTATTAAGATGGTTTTGTCATATGGAGAGAATGGATGATAGTAGGTTGGTTAAGTGGATGTATAATGCTGAGTGTGATGGGAATCGACGGGCTGGGAGGCCGAAAATAAGTGACTGAATCAATACAGGAATGCCAGATGGAAAGGAATGCGTGTTTGGCAAAGGCGAGAAAAAAGGTGCAAAATAAGAGTGAATGGTGGGGTTTTGTGAGGTAGTATGGTTATGTGAATGGGCCAAGCTATGAACCCTATAGTAACGAGATACCACAGTAAGGTTCGGGTCTGTTGCAGTCCTGTGAATCCATAGAATG
>JABUQX010075407.1:35000-55027 GCA_015478945.1 Trachelipus rathkii
TGGGTTTTTTAATGATAATTTTAAGCATGTTTTTCTTTTAAATGGTATATCAAATTTTTCCGGAAAATTTAATATTATACATAAATAATGAGGTAGGGTATATATAATAGTATGAGGGAACAGAAAACATTGCCTGTCAAGTAGATAATCGACGATGAATCGGAAAGTTCCACCTTCAGAGTCTCACTACTCTACTAGAGGTAACCCTATCGCCCATTTTGTAATACTAGGGATGTGGCGTATTTAATCTTTCTCAACAAACCGCAATTGGGATCAGGAGAAACGTAAGTAGTAATAGTATATGACATAGAGTCTGGGATGATTTCCAGTTTTTACTTGGTGGCACAAAATGGCCTACGCATATAGGAAGAAAATGAGGAAAAGTAAGTTAAAGTTGTATGCATTGAATATGATTTCTGCTTGACGCAGATGGAGCATCTGGGTTCGCGAAACAATAGAGAAGAATTGGGTGAAAGAGTGTGAATGAGCAATATAGCACAATCGCGGGGATTTGCAAAGGTTAAGACATGCGATGCTTGGTCAAAGGGACCATCTCAACATTAGCACGTCTAGGATCTGATTAATTGAGGGATATGGGGATCCATCTTCTACAGTAAATCGCGTGCACATGTGAGTGGCCTAGGAAGTACGGCGGTCGATAAGCGCTTCTTGTCAGACCCTGCACATTTGATGAATAAGAATAGCGTGAGAGAGAATCTACAAGTGACAATGTTAGTTATTGATGACAGAGTATTATCATTATACTGCTATAGTGATAAGCTAGTGATATACTTAGTGGCTGCTAAAATGCACTATATATGATTTAGAGAATTTACAATGTATTATATTGGGTAAGTTGGTTTTGACCATCTAGGACTAAATTTACAAACTTTTCAGCACTAGTTTTTCAGAAATTCCTTTATATATCTCTCGTTGATGTACATCAACGTACATACTTTCCATTATATCTGATAGATTCTAGGAACTCACACAAGATTCTTTTTTCCGCTGTATTATGATGAAAAAATGCTATGATCTCTCAGCCCCATTATCTAAAGTTTTAAAATTTCTCTTTCCTCCGCAAACGCATGATCAATTCTCTTACAAATGAAGAACTTTTGGTCAGGCCACCCCCTGAATTCTCAAAACATGTCCTCTGATACTGTTTTTAATGTCCAACTGAGCAAGTTTTTCAGATTCTTTTATTGAGCCTCAATACTCGGCGTTTCTGAGCAATATATTTAACCCACTGAGACGGATTCATTTTGATAAATATTTATAGCTCACCCTCCATTAGTTCCTCTCAAGTTGAAATTTTCAAACTTCTGATCATAATATGAGCTCTCTCTTCTCCTCCTTAAGTCGCAACTTATTCCTCCTCTTTCACGAATGACGCAGTTCCATTTCAATACTCAAACCACACATTATAACTTCAACTTTAGAGGAAAAGAATACGATCCTGCTACATTACCTCACAGAACAAAATTTAATCTTCACAAAAACTTCTCTCTCAACACTGATTTTTCAAATCTTTCTACTCAAACCACACCTATAGAAGACTCTGATATCACTTTACCTCAAACCATATCATCTTTTTCAAATTCAAACACAAAACACAGTAGCTCCCAAAGCACAATCCCACAGGAGCTAACTTTGTCTTCATCATTTGCAAACATAAACATGAATCAAAGATGAAAAAAGGCGATCATATCATTGCTCTCATGGACCCGCTTATTTTTAGATACTGAATATATCTTTGCTCTTTATACCTACACCAATAACGCTTTTTAGGTCACAGCTGGATGCTAGACTCTCCTGCATAGACATTCCGTCATCTGCAAAATTAGAAAGCAAGCTATGCCATTGAACATCCCTTAATAAAAACTCCTTTGTTTTGAAATCAATTACGGGGGATATTATTTTAATAAATAGGTACGGCATTTTGAAATATTCACATTAACACATAGCTGTAAACCAAGTAAATTTCATTGTCATTGACGACTCTCTTTGTGGCTTCAAAGCCAATTTACATTTTAGGTAAAATTTTTTTAAACTCAGCCAAATATTAGGTTTGAAGCTCACAAAAACACTATTCTCTATTATGTCTGATACAGCTTACATTTCTATGCCACTAATTCCTATATACCCAAAACGTCAAAGCCTTCCTAAACCTCAGGTAAATCACAACACTTCTTTGCCTCTCTACCCTAAAGACACAAACCTTTGCTAATGATAATTATTGAATGACACATAGATACTGGATATACAGATTCAGCATATTGAAAATGTCACTGCTTGAACCTTATTGCTAAAACCGCACTGTCTGAAATTGACTCTATTTATATGAATAAAAACATAGCAGATGTAAGGTTGACAGCAAAGCAAGCGCTTTTGATATTGATATAGCTTTCAAGCGAAAATGTAGAGCCTGGACAAGGTGATAGATTTAAAAGTGACATATAATATCAGGTAAGCACAGCGAATGCGCGAAGATAAAGAGCAAGCGATGAAATATCATTTCAAAATGGTACAAATATGGCAAGGTACTGATGAGTAAAATGCGGTCAGAACAATAATTTTAAATGTAATGTAGCATGGACAAAGCGATTTCCATAGATATAGAAGAACAAATGTTAGGTAGAAAAGAATGTAATTAGTAACACACTTTTGCATACACACAAACTATGTAAGGTAATAAGTTTTTGAATTAAGCAAATAGTTTTAAATAGGGCAATACCTTTCAAACTGTTCAACATGGTTTTTTCAAAAACTTTCTGTTTGAATAATATTAAAACGCTTGTTTTTTTATGATAGCTCACAAATTCAATAGAGAAATTAGTTGGAATTTAATCATCTCCACGATTGTCAACCAACCAGATTCTCTTTCAACTCTAAGCATCTCAAACTTATTATGAATTGATACTCTCCTCAGGGGCACCACCTTTCTCAAATGACTCTTCTCAGACTCGTGGTTTATTAATGTTTATGAAGAAACGATACAAACTCTTTATTAGCTTCTCACACTCTTGCTTCTGAGCAGTATGATTTACCTTCTGAACAACCTTTTCATGAATATTTAGAACCTCACTTAACTTTTCACTCTTGATTTTAATCTTTCTAATCAAAAACCACTTAAAGTAGCCTCACGCTTGTCTTTATTTCAAACCGAAGCAGTTCCATATAACACTGAGTCATTCACATCTCTCATAGAAAATTTAACTTCCTCTCCTCCTTTAACAAAATTTTCATCAGATTCTCAAACTATTCCGTTACAAGATGATGCACATCCTACACCAAAACCAAAGTCTCAGGAAACCACTACCGCACTTTCTATGGTTGTCGCACAACCGCCAGTCTTATTTAAAAAAGAGATTGTGGTCCCTCCTAAATCTAAATCTCGACGGGTTTTCTCTAACCTTTCCATTTCACAAACAGAAATAAAACTCATACTTTCACAAGACATTTCTTTTGAAACTCTTCCAAATCATCATCCACAACAACCTTATTCCTACGCGCACCGACCACCTCCAAAGCCAAACTTTTTGTCTCCTTCACCTCCAAGAAGGCTTACTTTCAAAGATCTTCCCACCGCAATACCTCCGAAACTATCCGTTGACGAATCTTCTGCACCTCACATACAGCCTTCAGCATCTCACAGTCAACCTCCAACACCACCCCCATTACCACCAAAATATCACTTCAAAGTAGCACATCCGATACCGACTCCACGTCCACCACCACCACCTAAACCTATCCCACAAGAACCTTTACAACCTCCTCCATCATTCCCACTCCCTTCTCCTCAAGACACAATTCCTATCCCCCCATCCACACCTAGAAATACATCACCTCCTTCTCCACCAGATACACAATAACAGATCTAGAGATCACAGCTTTGTCCCAAATTTCCAAATAAGAAACACAAACATTCCTCATCCCATGGCTTTAAGGGACAGACAACAAAGAACAATAACTAGAGGTGGCAGGCAATTTTACTTACCACCACAACAACATATTCCTCGAGGTAGAGGTTTTCCACCAAGACATCACAAGCCATGAATAGTTATTTGGTTTTCTTTTCAAATCCCCCAAGGGGAGAACAATTTATACATTTACACCAACGTATAAATATAAAAACATATTAAAAATAGACTTTTAAAGTTATGCAAATAGGAAAAGTAAACCGCATGTTTCAAGTATAAGATAGCTTTTTTTTAACAACCGAAAATATTGAACAAAAACATCTCTGATAAAATTTTTCATATATCTTCTCACAGGAAAATCATGCATGTAATTTGGTTCTTCTTCCAAATAATAATTTATCAACTTCTTCGCTCTGGAAAGAAAACAAATATGAAGCGCACCCAGGATTCATAGCAAAACGAATAGGACAGATCAAATTCATCACTTCCTATCTAGAAATACACACAGACATAAGATGTACAACAGAAATTTTTCAACAAATACAAAGGGTAGTAAGCAAAAATAATAACTTAACATCTATTTATATTCCTTATTTGCAAGACCGGTATAAAAGTAGATTTTACTCAGATGAAAATAATACTTCCCCAGAATTAAGTTATATAACAAGGTTATTGGACGAAGTCGAAAGAATTCTTAGCTTTTTGTCAAAAGATCCCTGGGTTCTATCTCATGTAAAAACTCAGCTTCAGCACACCCCAGGAAAATCAAAAGAGGTCTTATGGACATAGCGTTAGCTTTGCAATCCTATTTGAACAGCCTACATGAATGATTATTCAAAAGCCTCAAAACAGAATAGACATATTACAGATATCACGAACCCACTTGTAAATTTAAAAGAACACATTCATAATAATACAACAACCTTAAAGCAATACCAGATAACCTAATATCATCTAAAGTACGTAAATTCCATCAATTTCTTCAAATAGACTTCAACAGGGAAAGAATCTTAAATTTTAAACATTGTACTCACTTAGAAAAGACCATTCTCAGATAAATATATATTAATCTTATTAGGACTTCAGAATCATCTGGGAAAACGCAAAACACAGTAACACTCCTCTAAATTTGTATTCATATGACATCATACTTGAACTCATTCAAAACAGCAGTCAAACTCACATCACCAACCAATACTCCTCTCATCCGTGAAACTTTACAATTTCTCACTTTCTCCTGTCTTCTATCATGGAAATCACCCCTACATGATTATCACCATCATAGCCTTCTCCGAAGAAACCCCTTTTGAAGCTTTCAACATCATCCCATTTCCAACACATTTCAATATACTTATTCTAGAATCCATACTGCATAACCGCTTAACATCCATATTACGTTTTTAAACCATAAAAATTAAAATTACCTTACAGCAGAAAGTTTTCAGAGATATTTGCAAGCACTGCACGATAATTACTTTTGCTTTCCCTTCAAATCTATACATCAAATAAATTAATCAAGATTGGTTCTTGTCAGCCATACTTTCTAAACCAAACATTCCTGGTATACTATGACATGATCTATCCTTACCAGTTACCTTACACTCTTAAAGTTGGAACATATACTTAATCTCCTTCCTTCTCCTATAACCTGCTTCTAATCTCTGCTACTGAAACAGCCAAATTTAGGCCTGGTGCATTATTGCTCACTCTTCAAGGATGCACGCCTGGTATCTGAGAACTTAACTTCTTTCAAAATACCCTCCACACTCTTCCTTGCAGACCAACTGGCTTTCGAGAGACCTCAGTTTCCTGAACACCTAGAGACATCTCACGACTTCCTTCCAAATATAACTTCTTTCACTTCAAAGTTGAAATTAAAATCTATTCATCCACATTGGGACGCTTCGTTAGATAACATAAACAAAACTTTACAGACTCAGGAATTAATCAACATCCATTCGTTTTCCATATCTGGTTTTTCCATTTTTATCGCTATTCTCTGTACGGTAGGAATCTACTATTTTTATATAAAACTCCGTCAGATTCAGTCCGCTCCTGCAGCTCCTTCGGTAGTACCGAGTATCCAGTATACCGTCCTTCATTACCAGAACCGAAGACAACTTCAACTGGTTACCCCACATTAGAGCCCGTTTACTCTAATCCATCGGCGAAACTCGTGTAATACATAAGCTTTACCTGGCAGGGGATCTCTTTGCCGAATTATTTTATTCGAAAAAGAAAATAGGAATAAAAATCTATTTTTTTATCCTAGCCTATTATAATTTTCTTTCCGACGTCCAGAAAATTCATATAAATAAAACATTCTCCCCACCCCCATCTCGACTTGTAATTTTCTTACTGGTCGACCGCGTCATACGAGCTTTCAATCCCCCCCTACTTGCTTCTCCTTTTTGATAACCCTTCCCGAGTTTCCATTTCGCCATAATTTTTTTTTCTAATCCTAGTGCTTCTTCTTTGTTTTGTTCGTCGATCCTTATATTTTTCATGAATTCTATTTACATATTCCTGATAATTAAAAACTTTTCTAAAGTTGTATTCATGAAAATTCTGCAACAGAAATTTAAATCATTTCGCGCACGCAAGGCTTTAGCATCACTTTAAGGGAGTATCATCTCTTCCCCCCCCCCTTTCATGCTCTCCAAGCCAGCTATTTGCCTCGCCGGATTATTATTCTGATTTCGTGAGTCCTATAGCATGTGCATATTTCGAGCCCCTTATGGTGAATATTTTTCAGCTGGTGAGTCTAATTTTTTTATATATATATATTATTATAATCCATATTTTCTAAAACTTCTAAGCAATACTTCTAGGGACCGCTATGCTAAAACTTTAATACCACCTTCTTGTTTTGTGCATTAACTCAGGCCCGCGCATTTTACGGTGAGGCAGGCTTAAGGCTCACGATTACGAATAGTTTTTCTTTGAGCTATTACCGAAATGATTATGTGTTCTGAGAAGCCTCATTATTTTTATATTATTATTATTATTATTATTTTATCAT
Source organism: Trachelipus rathkii (assembly GCA_015478945.1). NCBI lineage: Eukaryota > Metazoa > Arthropoda > Malacostraca > Isopoda > Trachelipodidae > Trachelipus > Trachelipus rathkii. Next base: position 41,946 of record JABUQX010075407.1, read on the forward strand.
AACGCGAGTGAAAAAGAGAGAGGCTGTATCTTTATATTATTATTATTATTTTTTTTTTTTCATAACGCGAGTGAAAAAGAGAGAGGCTGTATCTTTATATTATTATTATTATTATTATTTTATCATAACACGAGTGAAAAAGAGAGAGGCTGTATCTTTATATTATTATTATTTTATTATTTTTATTCTTTTATTTGAGACTCTATGGAAAAAGTGAAAGCTATTTTTAAATTATTTTTTTATTATTTAGATGCGATGGAAAAGTAAGTTATTTTTATTTTTATTATTATTATTACTCTTTATCTTAACTTGGGTAGCTAGTCCCTGTGAAAAACCCTGTTGGCAAAAAGTTTTTATTATTAGTATTATTATTTATAGCTTACTAAAATTTATATATTTTTTTTTTTTTGAAATCACACTTTCAAATAAGTCTAACAAGCTTATTTGAAGGTGATCCTTCGGATGAAGTCGCCTCAGGGTCATGCCCAAATTTTTCAAAGTTACTTTGAGGACTTTAATATTTGATTTCCTCCCTCAAAGTGAACATCAGTTATGTAGCGAAGATTTAGGGGATTTTTGAAAATTTTTGTTCTGAATGAAATTTTCTTTAGTTTTTCTCCTCTCCGGTATTTTTGAGAGGACGTGCCAAATTTTTAGAAGCATTTATAAATTTTATCTTTTGTAAGGTATTTAATATTTTTTTTTCTATAAGTTTCAGGAGGGTGATATTAATTTTGTAGGTATATTTTCTATAAGTTTTCAGGAGGGTATTATTAATTTTGAATGTATATTTTCTATAAGTTTTCAGGAGGAAAATTTTATTAATTTTGTAGGTATATTCTCAATAAATTTTCAGGAGGTTATTATTAATTTGGGAACTATGAATGCAATCAATTTGTTTTTAGGAGGTATTCTTTTTCTTTGAAATATTTTTATGAATTTCTAGTGGGTATTATTTTAAATACATTTTTTTGTATTTCTCTCTGAGTTTTGAGAGATGCATTATTTAAGTTGTATTTATATATTTCTTTGAATACATTTTAATAGTTTTTTTCCCTCCGAGTTTTGAGGGAGGTATTATGTAAGTTTTTTATATACATTTTTAAGGTTTTTTTTCTCATCGTATATGAGAGGGTGGTATGTACATTAAGAATGTAGTTTTAGGTTGTGTTTCATAGGAGGTTGAAATTGGTATATCCTCCTTGTAAGAAAATGGTCATTTTATACGGTATGATATGTAAGGCAGGGTTATGTAATTTATTTTAACAGCGTTTTAAAGGCCAGGTATTTTTGGTCCTCGATTTTATGTAATTTATTTTAACAGCGTTTTAGAGGGCAGGTATTTTTGATCCTCGATTTTTATGTAATTTACTTTAACAGCGTTTTAAATCATAAATCCACCAGGTCCATACAAAAAAAAAAATTTTTCGAAGGGCTTATAAGTTTTCGAGTGGTGTGTCTATAACTTTTGAGTTGTTATTATGAAACTTTCCACTTTCGCTTGTACCTTTGAATCTTACCCTCTATTTTGAATCACGTAATAATGTAATTTCCTATTTATAATTTATTTTTGGGATTTTTTTGATTTCATCAAATGTTGTGTATTATATTTTTAACACCACTTTTGCATACATGCCTATTTATCTTTTTATAAATAAATAAAAAGTTTTTTATTTTATTTTGAAAACTTTTATAAAAGTTTTCAAAATCTTTTTTTTTGTAACATTTCATGTTTGAATCTATTTTTTTGTTATTGATTCCATCTTTCTGTAATTTTTTAGGCAATCGAGGTGTAAGTTAAGCAAATAAATGTTTATTGGAAAAGATTTGTTGTTTGTTTGCGCAAGTAACCCCAAAGCATCAATTACTTTATAATACCAGAAAAAAATATTGTGAGATATATATATATATATATATATATATTTATATATATATATTATATATATATATATATTATTATATATTATATATATATATATATTAATATATAATATAATATATATATATATAATATATACTGTATATATATATTATACCATATATATATATATATATATATTATATACCCTAATATAATAATCTTTGAGGGGCATTTCGGAATCCACGTGGGCAAATTCGGTCCAGTAGCTCAAAATAGCTAAAATATACATATGTAAATATGATCCTTTAAGCGAGTGACATAATGTTTTTTTATGTTTAGGTATTAATTTTTTAATGAACCTTTAATGTTTTGTCACATTAAATTTTTGTTGTTTTTTTTTTTTTTTTGAGCACTATAAAATTCGGGGTAATTTTTAGGCTTATTGCTAAGAATCATACAGGTCAAATATTGTACTACATTATTGGTACAAAGATAGTACTTAAAAAAAGTTCATAACCTTAATGCAATCGTTGGAGTGACTTTCAGCCAAGAGATAAATTATGTTTTTATTTATAAAAATTGCTAACATGGGCAATTCGGCTCCAGGTTGAAAAATTTGCGTGGGGCATTCGGTCCACATTGAAAACATCATGTAATTAATTTTTTTAATTAACTCTTTTACAAAAAGATGTCCGAAATATAATGTTTAAAATATTTTTACACTTTTACAGCAAGAATAGGTAGGTAAAGTTTTTCAGACATAGGCCTAATTAACTTGTACAATTTTTTTCAGTAAGATGGTTCACACTTACGCCCAAAAGTAAACAAGCAGGGATGTATTGTTGGGAACTCTGCTGATGATGTTGCCAGACCCTTAAGCGTTTTCGTTCTTGCATTGGTTCTTACGAAAACGTAATATGCCTAAAAAGTCGAGTTTGCATTCGTTTTTGTAAAACAGCGTTTGCGTTCTTTTTGTCCAAACAGCGCAAATGTAAAAGAACGCTCACCAGATGTAAAGGAATTTCCTTATTCTGTGTAAGATATAAAATAAACGAAGAATTGCAACGCTTACAGAATTTTTAATTACAGTTCGTTTTTGTCAAACAGCGCAAAATCGTAAAAAAGACGCTCACCAAACAAAGAATGTCCTTTAAGTCTGTGTAATATGAATACAAAAGAATTAGGAAAGTTCCTTACGTTTGGTGAACTTATTTTACGATTTTGCGTTTGACAAACGAACGCAACTCGAAACGATTGTTATTAGTTTTTCAAACGCCACGTTTCTTAAATAATAATTGTAAGTTACCATTTATGTTTAAAAAGAGACTAATAACCGCCCTCTGAGCTTGCGTCATCCATTCTTTGTCAACACCCGTTTGCTGTTCATTTTGATAACACACAGAAAATCGTAAAAAACGCTCACTAAACGTAAAGACAAATATAAATGTATAATACAGAAATAAAAAGAATGAGCACTTACACGAATTAACGGAAATTCCTTACTTAGGCGAGTCCTCTTTTTTTTATTGCATTTGCGTTAGCCTGGTCCAACTTAGACTCAATGTTTTTTATTACGTTTTCGAACCAATTCTTAAAATAATATTGTAATGCCATTATGTTTAAATGAAAACTGACTTATCATAGTTTATTAAATAAAACACTTTAATGAGGATTCTTAGAGATGTGAAAATGAAGTGGACCGAATTGCCCGCCCCCCAAAATCGTGGGGCAATTTGGTCCACGTTACTTATCGGTTCTAACATATCCTATATTCTAATATAATCATATTATATAATTAATCATATAGGAACATTAACATTAAAAAAATTTCGAAAAAAAAAAAAAAAAAATAAACGTCTCCAGTAAACCTCGCTGGTAAAAAGAATGGACCTTTGGACGCGATTGCCCGTTTTAACGGTATGATATATATTATATATAATAATATATATATATATTATATATATATAATATAATATATATATATATATATAAATATAATAACACTCTTATACTATATATATTACCTTTCAAGAGTCTTGTCTTCTGTTTAGCTTTTAGAATATTTCCCAATATATATTATAATTCTGAAAGTTCTTCTTACGGTTGGTAAAATTGCTGTTATTTTTTTTCATATATATATTAAAATTGAAGAAAAATTAAAGTATTTCTATTAATTCCTCAACATAGAGAAAAACAATAAAAATATATAAAATTATTATATTAATAATATATAAAATATATAATATATATATATATTATAATATATATTATAATATATTATATATTATATTATATATATATATATATATATAGGTGGAGGTTTTAAACCATGGTTTAAAACGCACATAAAAAAACCAATGGTTTAAACCATAAAAAAATAATGCATAAAATAATTTAAAAAAATATATTTATTTAATGGTTTTCTTAGCATGTTGATATGGTTTTCCTCAATATTTCAATCGAGAGTAGCTGAAAGGCAATAAATTTCGCAAATTTTTATATTATTGTGAGAATAATATTTATATAAATTATATATAATATATATATATATATATATTAATTATCTATATATAATTATAATATATATATATATATATATATATATATATATATATTTATATATATATTAGGGATGCCGAAGAGTGAAAAAGCCGAATACCGAATACCGAATAATTGCTTAAAAGTATTCGGCGAATGCCGAACTATTCGCCGAAATAATCACGTTCGCTTATTCGGCCGATACGTATTTCAAGTTCGGTTCATCCTCTTAGGGAAAATATAGAAAAACTTACACTGTCAACAAAAAAAGGTGAAATTTTTTTGGATGGACTTTTGTAGCAGATATTATAATAATTCGAGGTGCTGATCTCATATACATTCTCGATTGCCTGTATCACTCCGTTTTCCGTGCAATCATGGGTCCCTGTTTTCCATATTCCTAGAAATGACAAAATTCATGTGCGCACTACGTTATCTGTATAGACTTATTCCGCATAATATCTTACAGTAGCAGCAAGTTTAACTGCGGTCGATATTCCGGAAGCATGTGGTAACTTTGGTACGTCTACATGTATGGATCCCAAGACCTGGATGATGTCTTATCATCCATCTGAAATACAGTCGATGGTCCGTCATTGTTCACCCAGGGTAAACTGAACGATCTTGTATGAGAATTGGTATTTGCGAATTGTCCTGAAGCTGCTTGGCTTTCGAGGTTGCAATGAAAAATGACTACGGAACCATGGCAACAGAGAGTAAGCTATTTTAATCGGTAACAGAGAAGAGAGCTGCGGAGCTCTTCCAGTCAGATGGTAACCTTGTGCATTGCAGTGAAGTTGCAGGCCTACTAGTCGCTATGGGACTCCCAGCATACGATCCAGGTGAGTGGCGACTGTTTTATTGACACTTCCAAGAGCGTTTAAAGTTTGTGGTGTTGTTACACACGTCAACAGGTAGGCTTCGGTTCCAGTAGGGTACGGTACGATGAGAGAGGAGTATGCAAAAATCAGACAGTTTGGAGAGGCTACAATGTCAGGTACATGGATGGTAAATATATCGTCTGACCTCAAAATGGTATAAACATTTTGCTCGTAGCAAGCAGGTTTCCCAAATATCACGTGCTCCTGTGCTATCGGGACAGCAGGCGGCAAAGATCCTTGGACCGAAAAGAGAAGTGACCACTGAGGGAAACCTTGACGCCAGGCGACAGGAACATCGTAACGGTGAAACCACTTGTACAGAGAGAGAACATCATCTTACCTCACTACATAAAACTTGGTTTGATGAAACAGTTTGTGAAGGCCTGACTAATGAATGGTGAATTGCTTCCGTATACTATAGCTCAACTTTCCTGTCTGCAGTGACGAGAAAAAAGCTGGGATATTTGATGCCCACAAATACGGAACACCTCCTCTTGATGCTGCCTTTTGTACAACAATGACTGTGGTAAGAGTCAAGAGCGTGGATGCTTTTTTAGATGTGCACAGAATTTTCTGGGGCAAGCAGGAAAGTCCGAGAACACTAACAGTTGATACAGTACTGCTAGCACAGTTTTGATTCTCATTCGATAATGAGTATAAAGTTTGACTACTTACATTCGCACCTAAGAAAATTTTCCGGGATTAACTAGGCGATATTAGTGATGGAGTCAGGTGACACGCTCCAATCAAGATGCTAAAGTTTCATGATAGGAGTTACCAGCGCGAAGTGTGATATAATTGATGGCGACTATTGTTGGAGCTTTGATGAGGGATATTCCAGACGCTATGCACAGTAAGATCGTCTATGAAGAGAAAGTTACTACCATCGTAGCTATGTTTACATTAACTAAACCCATTTCTTTCTATTACATTCATTGTTGTCCCATATTTCTCTTTATTCATAGTTGTATTAAATGTTTAACATATATCTATCAAAGACATGTATCATATCATTGCGATTGTTTCTCTCCCTTCATATATCCATATATTATTATATATATAGTATATATTCTATATATATATATTGAATAATATATATATATATATAATAATATTATTATATTATATCTAATATATATTATATATATATATATATATAGTATATATATATTATAATATATATATGATTATATAATATATATATATATATATATATATATATATATATAAATAAATATATTATATATATATATATATATATATATCCAATAAGTCTTTCATTAGACCCTCTTGAAAAGGTAAAAATCATAAAATTTTACAAATTTGTGTTACACACAATATCTCAAAAGCGATGTGATATGCAAAAACCGATTACAGTTTTGGAATCAGCACATCATAATCAATTGCGAAACCTGTCCCAAGAACTTTCATGTTTACCCGTGTTAGTATATACAAAGTAATAAAAACAAAAAGTAAATAACTATTTCTCACCTATAGCAAACCATTTCACATATTATAAAATAATTAAATTAAAATTGAAAATTTCGTAGTTAATGATATTAAACTAAACTTCATTGAATAAGCCTCTAAGGTAAAATGACAGAACATTAGCAGTTCTCCTTTTCAGGGGATACTCATTTCTTGTGGTTTCATAAATATTTCCTCCTGTTCTAAATATTCTTTCACTTTCGACTGATTACGGTGGAGCTGAAAGGTATTTACTTGCTAGTCTTTTTTTCAAATTCTAAAACTATTTCCCAGTGGTTCCACGCAGTGCAGGAAGACATTGTTCCACTGGTCAAAGTAGCAAACTTATATATTTTTTAGTTGGTGATGTAACTAATAGAGCCTTTTTCTTTTATGTACAATAATCACATGGTCAGAAAAATGGGACTTTCTTTTGTCACTCTCACTTTCTTTTCTGTATGACGATTTTGGATGCGCCACGAATTTCTTTCAGAACAATCCATTAAAGAAGTGAAAATGGAACTTCAGCTTCACTTTTTCCCACACGTGAATCATCGTCAGCAGAAGAGTCAGAAGCTAAATTTTCATGCATTTATTTCCATGCCTCACGACCATATTTTTTACTGATTCATGTTAAAAAATTTGAAACCAGATCTAGAAAGTAGCTACACACAAAAGATTTAACACATAGAAACTTAGATAGTCTTTTTTCTACTTTCTAAGCTCTTCAACGAGTGTAATTATTCCCACTGAAGCTTTTGCTTTTTAATTGCCTTATTTAACATCAGATTTAATGCTAAAAAGAATGGATTGACTTGGAGATCTGTGCATTCACGTCAAGGAAGGGTTTAGTGATTGTTGTCAAGTAGGTTACATAGAGAAAGGATGAAATCTTGCCATTAAACATTTTCAGTTCAACATTTTGATTTATTCACAGCGTATATGGATAAGGGGAACTTTTCCTGTTCAAACAGATCTTAAAGCATATCATTTCTCTGTTCAGCGTGTGAAACGTCTTGAATTAATTTATGCTGTTTGACATTCAGCTGCATCTGTAGAAGTTTTAAGCTTTGCAGCTGCCGGTTGCGGAATGGTGAAAATAAGATGATAGTGCTTATGCAAGTAAATAAATAGTATTTGGCAGATGCAGACTATTTTGGAAATTCCTGAATGTTTAGTTTATAACATGTGAATAAACATGAATTGTGCAAAGCCCTCTCCCATGATACCAGCTACCATGTTTGGTCCATTATCCCGTATCACTAACTGAATTCTATTTTTTAGATATATTGAAAATGTCAAAGGCCCTATAGGATCTGACAAATGACAGATATTTTCACCATACTGGTTCAAAATTTTGCTATATTTTTTAATTTTTGGAAAATAGTTTCTAAAATTCATTTTTACATTGAAATAACTTTCTTTATGTTGACGTAATTTATTGTTTATAAAACAGTTCAATATTCGGCCCGAATAGTTCGGCTAAAGCCGAATACGAATATTCGGTATTTTTGCTGAATAGCCGGAATACCGAAGTACTACCGAAATATTCGGCACATCCAATATATATATATATATATATATATATATATATATATATATATATTATAATATTATATATATATATATATATATATATTATATATATATATATTATATTATATAATTATATAATATATATATAAATATCATATATATACATATATATATATATATATATATATATTATATATTATATATATATATATTATATATATATATATATATATATATATAATATTATATTATATAATATATATACTGTGGTAAACATACAATGTTTAAAACACGGTACTTTGACGTGAAATGACAAAGTTCTAACCATGGAATGCCAGCATTCAAAAGTTTATAATAAAACTCATATGTGGAGTATGAGGATTTGGGAGAAATGGGCATCGTAGCCAGAGATTTTCTTTGTGCGTCAATGTATGCTGATTGTCATCTTAATAAGGAAGTTCAAATATAAGTGACATTGTCGCATATCGCAATTGGCCATAATTATATTTTGGGTCATTGCAAATAATATAATTTTTTTTGGGGTAAATAATAAGAGTAAACCTTTTATTCTGATAGAGTTATATATTTATATCCTCTTATGTTATAACTTATGAGGTTTTATGTAAAACTCAACAAATAATAATAATTTATACCAGTTTACAGTTATCAAAGAAAATTTGAAGTTAAGAATTCTAAAGAAATTTATTAAGGATTTTTAAAATGTGTGATAGACATGTGTAAAACAATTACTAGCAGTGATTTGTGCCTTTAATCTATTAAAACCATTAAAAATACATAACCATCAAAATAGCATAAAACCAATAAAACCAAAAAACATTTGGTTTATTTTTTTTTTAATGGTTTTGTTTTTTTTTAAAAAACCATGGTTTTTTTTCCAACCATTATAATATATTATTATATATATATTTCAGATTTATATGTATATATATATATATATATAATATATATATATATATTTAATATATATTATATACTATATATATATATTAATATATATATATTATTATATATATATATATATATATATACTAATATATGATAATATATATATATATATATATATAATAATATATAATATATATAATATATATATATATAATATATATATATATATATATATATATATATATTATTTATAATATAATATTATTATAAAAAACATATATTATAATATATATATATATATTTCAGATTATGTACAGAGGATTGTCTGTTTTCAATATATCAGAAGAAATATAATATATATATATATATATCATATATATATATATATATAATATATTATAATATATTTTATATAATATTATTAATTTATATATATAATAATCTATATATAGTATAATATAATATATATATTATTATATATATATATATATATAATATATATATATATATTATAATATAAAATTATAGTGCACAGTAATATTTTAAAAATGCAACTGCAAAGTTTATCCGTGAAAGTCTTCTTTTATCTGTGTTCCGAAGTTAATTTATTTTTGTAAAAGTTTTGCTTGTTTGTGAACGTTTTTGTTTATTTGTGTATATTCTTCCTTTTATTGTAAACTTATTATTGTTGTCTTGTATAACTGTTTTGAAATTTAATTAATTATGTTAATTGGACTTAAGCTATTGATGTAATGTGGAACTATTGGGAGACTTTTGCGAGATCAAAGTATGGATTGGAATATAGCTTAGATTGCAGTAACATTAAGTAAAAACAATTTGTTAGATTTGGTGCAACCGATTCATGAGCTCGTGAAAACGTACTAGTCGCGAAGTAGAGGACAGTATTCTTAATCAACTTGTATATTATTGTATATGAAATGCATAATTATATTATAGTTATTCGAGAGATAACTAATGACAATGACAACAAGTAACTTTTCTTTTCATTGTAGTATTTTTTTTTATTTTTATTTTTGAGTGGATGTACAGGGATCTCCACAGCACACAAGAATGCGGCTATACTGTGTTAGGAAACTAACGACAGGAGCATCTACGGAACGAAAGAGAAAGGCTGAGATGTGGTAAGATTATACAAAGATGTAGCTCCAATAGGAAGGCAAAAATGCGATCACTACGAAAATGAGATGATTCAGATAAGATGTGCAGAAGGCGATGCTTTAGAGGTATAGTTAGCACGTCAGGAAAGAACTTGCTTCTAAGGGTCGAGATGGCAATGCAATCCAGATAGAATAGTCGATGCTACAAAAAAATGCAGAAACATTACGATATTTGTTACATACTTCTTTATATCTTGCCAGATTTAACAAATTTTCTGGAATAACAATGAATTTTTATTCATTAAATAAATTCTTAAGAAATAAGCTGACGTAGCCCAGTTAAAATATAAAATCTCCCAAAAAGTAACCAGTAGAAATGCGCAACTTATAATCATCCAATGCGCCACGTTTGGCGCATGCGCCAAGGGTTGGGCACCCTTGGATTATGGTATGTATGACATTCCAGTGCCTAATGGTTCACTTTCTGTTCTGCGTTCATATCCACACTCTCTTCCATACAACATTTTAAGACCACATCTTTTACACATATCATATACACATACCGTACTACACAACTCTTCTAGACAACATCTTACAGACATCCCTATCCCTTATATCCCTATGTGTGGGGGAGAAAAAATTGCCGACATCGTATGTCCTGCGTGTCGTAGAAGGGAACTAAGTGATGGTGGTAGTTGGGTTGGTGCACGTACCTACTTATCTTTGCCCGGAATGCTAAGCCATGGGCTCAGAGAAGGTCGTGAACTCGCCGTAAGCGACGTTCTATCTTTTCGAGCGAAATGTATGAATCGTGATGATACATGATGTCAGGAGGAATAAATGTTTGAGGAGAAGAGGAGAGAGGTGATGGATGTTTTAGAAAGGGCAAAGTTGATTTGCTAGCTGACTGAAAGAAAGATGAAAGGAAACGTGAAAATGAGTGGTGCTGGTGTGAAATGTTGGTGTGGAAAGAAATGAGAGGGGGGATAGAAAGATTTGCAATTCTGAAGAGTGAGCGTTGTGGTAGAGAGCTATGGTAGATTTGTGTTGTGTGAGTGCTAGAAATTCTATTCTAAGTTTGGATAGGTAAAAGTATGTGTGGTTGCGACATTTGGATCATCTGAGGTAATGTTGAAAGAGAGCGTTTTATGGATAATCTGAATTGATGTTTTTTATGGGGTGAGGAGGGGATTTAGTTCATTTGCCACATATCTGCCCATGCTTTTTTTTTTACAGTTGCACCACCACTCACGTCAGAGCCCTATTCAGGGAGGGGATGTAGTTACGCTCAAAGTTCACCCTCTAGCAAATTACGCAGATTAGCACAGACGTCAGGCTAAATGGGAGATTAAATTAAGCAGGACATACAGAAGATGGAAAGAGAATTTCACAGAACAGAGGTGGCGGGAAAAATGAAGCACCGCAGCGAACTAGCCTGGAGTTACCAATATACACACAAAACTCGTGCGGATACAGCACTCCTGTGCTACGAGGCGTCGTAAAGGTGATGGTACGCAAATGATAAGTTCCCCGAACACTTGCCGCTGGGTGCCTATAGAATAGAGATAAAGCACAACAGAACAGATTTATAAGCCTTTTGCTTTGACTCGACCCTTATCCAAAAGCCGGTGAACAGAGGCCCACCAATATGAGAGCAGTACTTCCATACAGGGCGGTGAGATCCTTGGCATAGCTGGAGTAACTGAGAAGAGAAAGAAAAAGTCTCGCAGTCTAATCAGAACTCACAGTTTCTTTGAGGCCGCCCTAGCAACCGTTGTGACATGAGGTTTCCAAGACATTTTTTTGTTTACATTAAGGGGCCAAGGATGTTTATTTTGTCACAGGAGAGACGAGAGAACGTCAAAAGAGATAGGTAAGTTAGAATGCGTTTTAGAGAAGGAGATTTGCAGAAGTTGTGTTTTTAAAGAATTGAATTTCACAAGGTTGAAACGACCCCATTTCTAATTTCAAATTCTATCCAGATCAGCGAGAATAGAATAGGAAAGATTAAGACGAGAGGCAATTCTAGAAGTAAAGAAGCAGAACTGAAATGTTGAAGAATGAGGGTCCGAGTCATCGGCATATAATTGGATAGAGTTAGATGTGAAGGTGAGATTATTAACTGAAAAGTAGGAATAAAGTAGAGATAAGACAGAACCTGAGGAACACACTATTGACAGAAAAAGAAGAAGAAGTCGCCCATCAACAAACAGCCGATATTGAGATTCGAAAGAAAGCTAGACATAATGTAAGCAAAGAGAAAGAGGAAACCCAAAGGAGGGGAGCTTGGAGAGCAGTGACGCATGCCATACTCCATCAAATGCTCTGGAAATGTCAAGTGCCACCACCAAGTCTCTCCGTAGTTCCTAAGAGCTGAAACCATAAATCGTTAGATGGAAAGTAATATCATCGGCAGAAGAACCTGAGCGCTGAAGCTGTACTGGGCTATCGGGAAGAAGGAATGGTTTTCCAGATAATCTAAGAAATGAGAGTTGAAAGGGTTTCCAAAGATCTAGATGAAACAAGTGAGAGCTATAGCGCGAAAGTTAGAAGGATCAGAGCAGCTTCTTTTTTTCGGAATAGGGTTTGGACAATGTGCGAGCTTCCAACACTGAGGGAAAGTGCTAGTATTGAGACATAGGGAGTATAGTTTGAACGAGGGGCGGGGATAGCAGGAAGCACACTCCTTCAAAACTTGGGGAGCGAATGCCATCTGGGCCACCCGTCTTCCTATTCTTCATAGATTTCAAAGGGGCCTATGCTAACCCTGATCAA
>JABUQX010075408.1:0-22114 GCA_015478945.1 Trachelipus rathkii
ATTTCCTTAAGTCCACAAGATTATCGAAAATATTTCAACTAAGAAATCGTTGGCCGTTAGCGATCACACTCCTTGCGTGCTTATGGTCTTTCAAATTTTAAAAGAACCACTTTGAGTTACTTTCCAGAAAAGGAATCTCAAACTGACGATGGACAAAGATGGATACTTAATCAATCCTTTTTACTTTGGATATGTCCTGAATGGCTAATCTCACCGACAATAATATGAATATTATATAATTATAATATTAATTACCGAAATAATTTACATACTGTGACGGATTGTTATATAATTGGATTTCTCATTTTTATCAGGTAAGAATGATTGTAACTGATTTATCTGTAATTAAAGAGGATAGAATGCCCAGGAGGCTCGCAATGTAAATGAAGATAAACTTGAAATGGAGAAAGAGTTGCATGAGAATTGCATGAAAAGAGAAAGAAAGAAGAAAGCCTTAAGAAAAAGTCAGAGGAAGTAAGTTTATATTATTATTATTATTATTATAATTTTTTTCGTACATTTATAATAGATCTCAATTAAAAGAGAAGGCATGACTCAAATGGAGCAGAAGATTTGATTATTTTTTAGTTCTGATTATCTTTAATATAATATATATATATAGTTTTATAACTAACATAGAAAAGAGGAAGATATATATTTAGAAATTAAAGAATTAAACCCAGGGTTGGCACCCAAAAATTTGATTTTATCGTTTATTTTGAAAAATTGGAATAAAATTTTAGTATAATTTAAATATATATTTATTGTTATAAAATGTCCCCTACCCCTCCCCCCCCCCTCCTCTCTAAAAATACTTTGTAATTGCTTCTGCTAGGCCCTCCGCTGTGAGGTAGTTGCGGGACTCTAAGTTATTTATAAATAAACAACTATATATATATATAAAATACTCTATATATCAAATCTTAGAACTTCATAATGTAATTTGTGAATGTCTTCCGTTTGATTTAGTTTTTATGATAAATGTTATCATCTTAAGTATCAATTTTATTATTTTTTGTAGTATAGTTTCAGTACTTAGTCTCGTCCCTTTATGCAATTTTTTAGTTTATTTAATATCCGCTATTGAATTATTAAGAATTATAGAACATATTGTGGCAACTCCACAATAATATTATTTGTGCACCACTCTCTACCTAATATATTAGACATACTTTCCTATTTCTGATTGATTCTTATAACTTCTATTTCATGTGGGTTAAATTGACTGTATGTTATCTCTCTCCCTTTAGAGTATTTATTTTAAATGAATATCCATTAATTCACTTCTGTCAATTTTTTCACGTTATCTCCAGAACTGCTTTCCATGAATATACTTATGTGTGCATACTTTATGTTGGAAAAATTATATAAATTCTATTTAAGTTAAACACCTACTTGAAGTTGTTTATACATCAATTTATAATATACTAATACTTTCTATTTAACCTTCTATTTAATGTCAGGATACATATATATTCTTTACCGCCGTATCTATTTTCCTTTAACCTAAAACCTACACTACTTTCTCTTCTCAAGTGAGTTTGGTGATGTAATTTTATTAATTTTCTATTATGTTAGCCAAGTATACCTCTCTTTCAACTTTTATAGGATTCTTTGTTATTTTTAGCACCTCGTGTATGTAATTTACTACTTTGATGATGTTTTATCACATTTTTATATGTTTACTCCTTTTGCATATATTGGGTTATTGTAATGTTACGTGGAATTGTGATCTTATCAAGCACACTAGCTTTATTTTGATCTAAACTCCCGACTTTACATATATTGAATATATATTATTATGCAAACTGTTTTAATTCATTGCTTTATAATATTTTTTTTAAAAGGAGAATTATATAATCTCTTTTTATAGTTCTTCTAAGATTATATATTTTTATATTTACTATGATAACCTATATAATATAGCATGCTTTTTTTCTGATTTTATATTAGTGAAAGTTGCTTTCATTTTTTTCTTCACTACTACTATAGTCTTCCATTGTGGTCAATGATCACGGCCTCTGGTGTGTCGTCTCTTAAATACAATCCAGTATACTCCCACCATTTACCCATGTCCTCTATTAAGTGCTTCTAATTACCTCTTCCGTCTTATTTTCTAACTTATATTAAAATTAATTCTGTGAGTAATATTAATTTGCTTGGTTATTATTGCTTTTCTTTATATCTAATTTCTAATATTTATTAGCTATCTAGGTTATGTTCATTCCTATTTTTCCTATAATTTTCTTATATTAACTTTCTAAAGCTTCTTTTATCTATATAAATTTTAATTTATTCTTAATATAATATATCATAATATTGAGAAATTTTATTTTGTTACAAAGATTAATCTCACTCTTACTATTATTCTCTAATTTGTTTCTATCTCGTAAATTAGCAGCAAAGATTCGTTCAGCAGTTTATTTAATTTTAATAACACTATTACCATAATTTTATTTAATATGATATTATTATGATTTTAATTATATATATTAAATAACATTTCTAATCTTCTTCAGTTAGTCAACAAGCTACCTCTTGGTAAATGGCTTTTTATCTGTATCAATCATCATAACTTTATTATTCAAGTCTTAAACATTAGCAATCATACGAATTTATATATCTTAATTGACTATATACTTTCCTATTTATACTATTTTTCACAACATTTAGTTAAGTTATTAATTCTCCTGTCACTCATGTCTTATATATAATATTCTCTATTAGAGACTTAATATTTTCTACATCATTAGATATATATGCCTATTAATATGTATATGTATCATATATATTAATATATTTATTCATGATAGGCTTTAAATTTACATTCTACTGATATTTTCGTTTATTATATATATATATATATTTAATAAATATATATATATATTATTATTATTTATTAATATAAAATATATTATTATATATTTTAATATAATAATATATATTAATATAAATATTATATATTTAATATATATATTATTTATATTTATTATATTTGTATTATTATTATATATTATATAATTTATATAATATTTTATATATATATTTAAATTTATTTAATTATTATATTATTATTATATAATTATAATATTATATATTTCTTAACAGAAAATATCCTACATATATTTCTATATTTGCAATTTTACTCTTCTTCCGAATATATCCCATATAAATTTATATTTTTAATATTTATATACTATATATATAATAATTTAATTAATTTGCTATTAAGTAAATTCCACAAATAAACCATCTGGAGTCTTTATCTCTTATCCATTCCCAATACTACTTTATGGGGACTATGATGAATTAATGGGTTTAATTTTCATTAACTTATTGCGTATTATTAAAATTTTCTTAATGCAACTTTTCTCACCTCATTCCTAACTTTCTCTTTCCTTTTCCGTTATATACTGGTCCTATATATATATTATATATATATATATTATTATTTAAATTATATATATAATTATATATAATATATTTATATATATATATTATATTTTATTAATTATTATATATATTTATTATATAATATATTATATATATATATTATTATAATATTATATAATTTTAATTTTAATATATTTTATATATATTTATATAATGTTAATTTATTATTTATATAGTATATTCTATTACGTCAATATTTATAATATTAAAAACTAACAGATGAATATATTACCTTATAGATTTCTAGTTATATATTATTTAATATATATATTTATAATTTTTATTATATTATATTATATATATTATATATTATAAATTATATTATATATAATATATATAATATAATATTATATAATATTTTTATTTATATAATAATCTTTCATCTTATATATTATCTTATATTTTATATATATATTAATTATTTATATTTTATTTTATTTATTTTTATTTTTAATTTATTAGTAAATTTTAATTTATATTATATATTTATTTATATATAATATATATATTATTTTAATTTTTATATTTTATATATTTTATTATATATATTATTATTATTTATATTATTATATATATTTATTATAAT
The DNA here is from genome assembly GCA_015478945.1 of Trachelipus rathkii. Classification (NCBI taxonomy): domain Eukaryota; kingdom Metazoa; phylum Arthropoda; class Malacostraca; order Isopoda; family Trachelipodidae; genus Trachelipus; species Trachelipus rathkii. Next base: position 4,040 of record JABUQX010075408.1, read on the forward strand.
GATAGTAGAAGACATTATTAGAAATGAGACAAAGATGATTTCTCCTAGAACGTAGTAAATATTGTTTTATGAGATGATAGAGTATATATGAAGTTAAGACTTATCAAAGTTTATTATAAATTGGAAGTAAATAATAAGTATACGGTGATTAGAATGGTATTAAAGTTTATTTAGTGAAACTGTATACTCAAGCTAATGAGAATATGAATTGAGTAATTCTAGATTATATCTAAAACAATTTTTTTTTCTCTAATCCAATTATATAAAAGTATGAGTACCTATATAATATTAATATATAATATATATTAATATTATATTTATTACTAATATATTAATATAATATATTATTATATTTATGATTATATAATATATATAATATTTATATATAATTATATATTAATAATTAATATATATAATATTAAATATATAAATATATATAGATATTTTAATTTATATATATATATATTATATTAATAATTTATATATTATATAAATATATATATTATTATGATGTATAATATATAATTATATAATATAATTATATTAATAGTATATTATATAAATATTTATTATATTTAATTTTAAATAATAATATATTAATATAATATAATATTATAATATATTTATAATATATTTATATATATATAATATTATTAATTATAATATATTTATATTATATATTATATATATATATATATATATAAATTATATATAAATATAAATATATATATATTTAAATAATTAATATATATATATTAATATATATAATATATTTTAAATGTATAATATAATATTTTATATATTAAATTATATTTATTAATATATTATTTAATTATTTAATTATTATAATTATATATATAATTATTATAATATATATTTATATTATTTATATTATATTAATTATTTATATTATATAATATATATTATATATAATAATATGTAATACTTATATTTATATATTATATTTAATTAATATTTATGTATATATTTAATTATATATATATTTATAATATATATTTAATTTATTATGTATAATAAACTATAATTATATAATATATATAATAATATATATATATGAATTATTATATAAAATTATATATAATATATATATTAATTAATTAATTATATTATTACTTATTAATATTAATAATATATTATATATTATATATTATACTATAAATTTATATTAATTATATAATATTTTATTTAATATTATATTTATTAATTAATTAATTATATTAAATTTATTTGTTTAAAATATATATTATTTTATCATTATATTATTATAATATTTTTTATATAATTATATATATTATATATATTATTTATTTAATGTGTTTTTGTTTTATATTATTAATATTATTAATTATATATATATATAGTGTTAGTTGTGTGTATTATTTAATTATTATAGTATTATATATAATATATTATAATATTATATAGTTTTCTTGTATTTATATATTTTATAATGTACTGTTTTAATTTATTTCCTCAGTTTTCCTCAATTATGATTTCCTGAAGAAGTTAGATTGCTCGCTCATAGTTATCTTTCTCATCTTCCGCTATTGTGAAAAGTTTACATATAATATTTAAATATCATAAATATAAATAAAATAATAATAAGTAATCGATATCAATTTTGAATTAACTAACGAAGCGTTATCTGTAATTAATAATTCTTTCCACGCTTCTCTTCATTCTTAGCCGGATCAGTGTATATGATAATTATATCCAAATTTATCGAATAAGTACTAATAATAAAGATTGAACTGTCTTTAGTTTTTCAAGGGCTTCGTTATACTCTATTATGGTAACTTACTGTTTATAATCATTCAATACAACAATCAACAATTCCCCACATTGTACTGAAATTTTATAATTTTATATTAATATATATTATATAATTATATTATATTATTAATTATATATATATATATTTCTAAAAAGTTTATTATATAACATTTGTTTCCTTCATATTATACAGATATCATTAAATTTTAAGAAAATATTTTCAATTATATATATATTATTAATATTATATATAATAAATTATTATTATATTATATATTATATTATAATATATATTAATTGATATATAAATATATATATATATACTAATTATTATATATTTATATTATTTAAATTTATTAATATATAATTATTATATAATAAGTGCGATGTATCAATATATAGCACATTTTAATTTTATATATATATTAATAGATATAGAGATGTAGAGCAAAAAGATAATATTTAATATATTATATATATTATATATTTAATATATCTATATTATACATATTATACTTATTATTATTATAATATATTATATTATATTTATATATAAAATATTTATATATATTTTTTATATATGTTATATATTAATATATATTACATATATTAATATATAATATATATATATAATATATTATAAAATATATTATATAATATTAATGTATTATTTTAATATTATTATTATATATATATTTATTATATTATATAATATTATATATTATATTATATAATATATATATATATTATATATATAATAATTATATATTTATTATTTATATTAATCATACATTATAATATAATCTAATTGACATTTTATTATAAATAATATATATATATTTATAATTAAATATATAATTATTATTTATTTATATTTATAAATTAATATATATATATATATTTAAATTATTTAAATAATTTATATATATATAATTTAATATATATATATAATTATATTTATATAATATTTAGTATAATATATTAAGTTATAATTATTATTGGGTGTGGTATGTATAATTAATGGTACAAATCTTTTACTTCTGTAAATAATGTATGATAAAGCTTATAATCTTGTAAAATATTTTAATTCTTTACTTATATATGCAAAATTTAATTTATAACGTTCAATATAAATAAAATTATTTATATATTGATTTATTGTCTTGGTTTCTTTTAATTGTAAAATGTATAAATTAGGAAATGATTGACTCACTGACTATAGATGAACGGGTGCTGGTGCTAATTGGTTAGCGGTGCTTTATATGGTGTCGGTGTCGGTGCTGTGTGTCTGGTGCGGTGATCTCGGTGCGGTGCGAGTGTTGATGTATTGGTAGCGGTGTTTGATGCGGTGTCTAATGTGCTCGGTTTGACGGTAGCAGTTGTGCAATGCGGGACATCCCAATTTTCCAGTTTCATCATTGCAGTACGGTGCTGTTGTACGACCTACTTGAGTGTGATTGTAAGTCATTATTCTATCATTGATATGATTTACTCTGCCTAAACCCTTAGAGGTAAGAAGTAAAAGTGGTTTTTTTTTTTCTATATTATAATCTAGTATGCAGCTCACGGTATCATTGCTATATTCTAGGATTGAGCTACTCTGATTAATTATATACCGTATAGTATAATAGCTGAAAAGACGGTGGGGAACTAAGGTCCTTAGGCCTAGGCGTGAAATTTCATGTACAGTTCTAACTTTTACTGTTGTATCAAGCTAATTATATTATATAATATTATATATTAATATTATTATTTAATATATTTTATATAATTATAATATTAATTATTTATTATATATTTAATTATATAATATATATTATATTTTATTATATTTATATTAATTATTAATTTTTATATTATTTAATTATATATATTTAATATAATATATATTATATTTTATATATTATTTTATATATAATTATATAATATGTTATGATTTTTATCAATAATTTTATAATTATATATAGTTATTATATATATATATATATTTATATTTATAACTATATATATATATAATATACTATAATTTTTATATTAATTATATATAATATAATATATATATTATTAATATATTTTATTATTTATAATTATTAATTGGTTTATATATATATATATTAAATATATATTATATATATTTAATTAATATATTAATTTTTATATATATATATTATATTTTTTTATTTATATATATTAATTATTATATGAATAATTTTATATTATAATATATTTATAATTATATCTATTAAAAATGTATAAATATTTAATATGTATATAAAGTTTCTTCATTAAAACAGGTGCATCTAAACATTTTTTTATATCATCCTTAACCATAAAGCAAAACTACAAAAGGTCGGTATTCACTCATACTGAAGCATTCTTTTAGCAGAGATTTAATCCCAAATAAAATAATACTAGTCTCTCTTCAATACTACAAATATATCCATCTTCAGAGTATTAATAGTAACCAAGTATCACAACCATATAAATATTCATAATTGACCTTTTTCTAATAAAACTTTATTTCCATTATTAGTTAAGGTTAATGATATATCTATAAGTACTTCACATTCTACCTATCAAAATCTAATCCATATAGCTACATTTTAACCATCAAATCATCATCAGAATTGCTAAACTTCACTCTTCTCCTCATATTCCTTCTTCATTCCTTTTTCACCACACATGATAACTCCTATAATATCCATATCAATAATATCACACCACCTCAATCTCATTTTTTCCAACGTTTTCCTTAATATCTTTTATTTCTAGTTTCATAGCGGTGCAATAATTCATTAAAGTTTGTCTCTTTTCTTTATAATATACATTCTCCAAGCCCATCCTCTCGTTCCCCTTTCTCCTTTAGCAGTTAATATTTCACTCTGACATTTCTCGCTTGTTACTCAATTATTACGATTCATACATTTTTCGCGAATATTTAAATATAGAAGTGTCGCTTTACTGGCGATAAATTACCATGGACCCCTTTCCAAATAGTAATAGAGTGGTATAGGGGGTCATTACCATACAATCATAACTACTGTTACCGTCCCCATTTAGTTGCTTCTTTCTAAGACACGCAGGGACATACATGTGGTGTCAATTAAATTCTTTCTCCCCATCATGATATAAGGTATTTATATTAGGGTAAATATCTTGTTAAATGATTTGTTGTCTAAGAAGGAGTTGTTGTAGGATTATAGAATAATGTGATATCTTAGTAATGTTATACATTAGGAGGGTTATACTACATAACATTATAATTGGCCAAAATAATTGGATGGATTATGATTTCAACGCTGCGAGTAATATAATGCGCGTCATTACTCCTACCGTACTGATATCATCTTAGTTATATTTTTTATTAATATATTTAATATATATTATATATTATTATATATATATATTATTATATTATATTATTAAATTAAATTTTAATTATTTAATATATTATATATATATATATATTATATTATTTATATTAATTATATTTTTTTATATTATTATATTATTATTATTAATATATATATTATTATATATTATATTTTATATTATTATATATATATTTATATATTTTTAATTTATATATAATATATAATTTAAATTTATATATTAAATTTTATATATATATATTATATATATATATTGTATATTTTATATATTATATATTAATTTATTATATTTTTATTATTTATATATATATAATATTTATTTTATTATTATATATTTATATATATATTATTTATAATATAATATATTTAATTATATATTACTTATATATATATATATATATTTATATATATTAATTATATTATAATAACTCTTAAATTATTCTATAGTTATTTTAAGAAGCTTATAAAATGTGAGGAACGAAATAACGCTAAACTTTGTTATTTTTTTAGTAATTATTTTAATTAATACATTATTATTTAAATATATCAATACTTAATTTTAAATTTATAAATATAAAATGAATATTAATTTTAATTAATTTAAATAATCCAAAGCGTTCACAAACGAACGTTTTCTACTTGAATATTATTAATATATTTCTACAAGTTATGCTTATTATTATTTTATTATTTTTATTTTTATTTATTAGTATTTATTATATTTAATTATTTTATTAAATTTATATATTTTTAATTATTAATATATTAATTATTATTTATTAATTTATATTATTATTATTATTAATTAATTTAATTTTATTATATATTTAATCAATTATATTATTATTTTTAATAATTATTAATTTAAATTATTATATTTATATTTAATTATTTAATTTAATTAATATTTATTTTATTTTATTTTTTACTTATCTTTTAATTATTTTTATTGAATTTTTTATATTGTCTTGTTATTTATTTATTAGGTATTTATGAAATGAGAAACTTATTTCTTGTTCACTTATTATAATTTTAATTTTATGCTTCCTATAAATTTACATTTAATATTAATTTAATATATATAAATTAATCATATTATTTTATAATAATATTATATTAATTATATAATATAATATTAGAAATATATTATATATTATTTATTATATCTTATTTATATATTAATAATAAATTATATATATTAATTAATATTATGTTAAACAAAATTACTAAAACCAATTAATATTTAATTTATTTTTTTATTTATATATTTATATATAATTTTAGTAATATATTAATTATAATTATTAATAATACATAGCATATTATTTATATATTATTATTATATAGATAGATAATAATATATTTATATTATTATATTTCCATTATTATCACATACTTAATTTATCTCATCATTATAATTATTTATTAAATATTTATATAATATTATATATATATTTATATTATATATTATTTATATTTAATTGTATTGATTATTATATTATATATATTTATATATTATATTATTTTTTATTATTATATAATATATTATATTATTTATATTATTATTTAATTATATAATTATATTATTATTATATGATTATATATATATTATATATTATTTTATATAATTATATATTTATTATTTAATTTAATATATATATTATATATATATATATATAAAAAATTTTTAATATATTTATATATATTATACTCATTCAGTATTACTATTATATTTGCATATATGATATATAATTTTTGCTTCCATATTATATTATACTATTATCATTATTATTTATTTTTTAATATTTTTAATTTTATATAATATTATTCTAGATATATATTTATATAATATATATTTATAATATATTAATATATATATTTATATTTAATATATTATTATAATAATTTTTATTTATTTTTATATATATTATTATTTTATTTAATTATTTATATATATATGATATATATATATTATATATAATTTTGTTATTTTATAATATTTATTAATATTATTATTATCATTGTCATAGAATAATTATAATATTATTTGATTATAAATTTTATGTTTTATATATAATTTCAACGGGGTAATATATTAATTTATATTTAATAATATATAATTTTTATTATTTATATATATTATTATATTATAATTATATATTATTATTAATGCTGTTATTTATGATTATATTATATATCATTTTAATACTTTGATAATAACTCAATGAAATTATATATCAATCTATTTTGAATGATAAATTGTATTTTATATATATATAATAGCGATTTTGTCAAGAATTTAAGAAAATAAAATACATTAATTTTATATATATTTTTTTTATATTTCTGTTTTGATATATATTTGTATATATTTTCCTACTATAACTTTTTTTTTTATACTTCCAGTTTGTAAATTTAATATATATACATTACTTGTATATACTGTCTATTGATATAAAGAACACATGCGTTTGTAGTGTTGCTGTTTTAGTTGTGTAGGTTGTGTTTTGTACTGTTTGTTGCGTGTTATTTGTGTATTTTAGTTCACCAATTAATTCATAATATGTTTATTATATTTATTTTTAATGATATATATTCTACGACAAAAAAATTATTATATTATTTTACAATATAAAATTTTATCGTAATTTTAGAAGATATTTTTTTACATAAATAGTATTATATTTCATTTAATTTTACAATATGAAATCCTAGCTAGACCTTATAGAAAATAGTAATAATTTTTAATTTTTTTTGTATGTAAGTAAATCTTGAAAGAGAGCTTCACATTGTGAATGAAGAAAAGTCAATAACTCAGGATGTTAGTTATTATACTCTACAAGTGTTCCTTAGTATTGATTTACACTGTTTAGATATTGATGTTTTTTATGTTTTTTGTTTTCTCCTTTCGCTTATTCTCATTGACATGTTGTTAAATTTTAATTTATGTATAGTTATTATTTTAAATTATACATTTATTGAATTATTAGCGTTGTTCTGCATCTTTAGTATTTATTATTCGTTACGACCTTTAATGATAATTCATTATATTATTTTACATTATTTTATGTTACTTAGATGTAAATTGTAAAGGAAATACTTTTATTATTATAATAATATATGTAAGGATATATATTAAAAGAGATTTACATTTTTATGTTGACTTAGATGTAAAAGTTGTAAAGGAAATATTGCAATATGATATAGAAGCAATGTTCTTTCTCCTTTAAAATATAATCTTAAAGTTAATTTATAATGTTTATATTTATATTTTTACCCCACCCTTTTTCCGGGCTTTAGAGAAGCCTATGAAACCAACCTTCTTCCCCTCACACCTCTACCTACCATCTCGCCCTCAACCCACCTCTTTACTAATTCCACCCCACTCAGTGCTCTCATTGTCTTCCAAACTACCCTACCCTCTTCCTCCTCATCCCTCCCTCTCAATCCAGCATCTCCTTCTTAAATCTTCCATATCCCATCAACCTCCCTAATTATTATATGGTTTCACCCTTCCTCTCCTTTCCATATCCCGCACTGTCTCATCCCATAATTACCTATCTCTAGTATAACCACCTCTTCAAGATTTCCTCCCAATTCTCAATAATTAATTTATGCCTCATAATACGTTATCTTAAACATTCCCTTCTTCCCCGCTTATTCCCATAATTCCTTCTCTCTCAAATTATTTTTCCATATTATTTATTTCAATTAAATTTCCAATATTAATTCACTTATATTTACGGTCTTTGAGAACTCATTAATTCCTCATTCTATTTTTTTTTATTTTATTAAGATTTATTTTTTAGGGCCTTGGTAATTGTCAACCCCTACAGTTACATTCACACCACCAGTACAAACACCGCTGGTACCACAAAGATTTTTTAATAACTCATAATCTTTTATTCCTTAATACTTATTCTGATGATAATTAATTACCCTCTGCTACTTCCATTATTTATTCTCTCGGCCAACTCATAACTTCTTCTATTTTCCTTCTTCCTTTTACTTACTTATGATGTTTTATCTCCTCCTTCATCCCTCCCCACTTACCCAAATCCATCCCTAAATATCTAAAAAATCTTTACTTCTTTACTCATACTTCACCCCCTTACTCGTAACTCTCTTAATACCTCCTCCCCCTCCTCTCCGTTTCCTCCTCCTCCAAATAACACTAATCATACTTTTACTCTTACCTGGACATTATATTTACGCCCCTTATCCACACATTCTTCCTTCTCAAATACTTCCCTCCCACCCATATAAATACCTTCAGCCTCATCCGTGATCACGTTTTTTATCATAACCTACTATAGAGGCCAGTATATAACGTTCGCATAATCTATTATATCTAAATGGAATTCATCATATCCCTTCTTATCATTCCATTCAATCATAATTCCACCCCCCTCCTCCTCCCTCACCATTCCTCTGCAAAAACACTTTAGTCATTTATTAAACAGGGGAAATAATCTCCAGGTAACTTAACAAAAGGGTTCCCTTCCATCCTCTTACCACCAGAGAAAATCTCAATCGGTGAAGGTAACACTCTCATCCCAAACATCTACTTATTCTCTTATAAAAGGCCCTAATGAATCCTTTTATATTCCTAATTTTACCCCACTCTCCATTATTTCCTCTCATACCACCCTCCACAATTCACCCCTTTTCACTCTATCATATTTCAATAATCTTCATAAAAATCTAATAAAAAAATCACCCTACACTATTTTCCCTTATCACTTCTATAATCTATTTCTCCACATAAGGCAATATTCTCACGTAGAACATTTGCTCTTACAGTCTTGTATCTCATGACGCAACAGTATTTCCTCCTTTGTTTCTTCTTACAGTCTGGTATCTGGTAAAAATACCTTCTCCTCTCTTCTCTAATCAAGTAGTCTCACATACACTTTCCCTACCACCATCATTAAAAGGACATATCCCCTCTATTAAATTCTCTCACATTCCTTATCCTTATCCCTTTTAATCCCTTATACAAGTGGAACACCAACAACCATCCATACCTCTATATTCCTGTGTGTACCTCCTCACCACTTCCTCTCAGATAAATACATTATTAGTTTATAATTAATCCTATACAAACTACATATCCTCCACCCCTATACATATTTATATAATTAATTATAATATATTTAATATATATATATATAATTATATAATATATATATATATAATCTTATTATATTATATTTATATTATATATTATAATTATTAATATAATGATAAATGGCAATTTAATTATATATTTATATTATTAAATTTATATTAATATATTATATTATTATTATATATATTTAATATATATATATTATATAATATTATTATTATTTATAATATTTATATTATATTATTAATATATATAATAATTATATATATAATTTTTATTATAATATATTATAATATAATATAATTAAATAATTATATAATTTATTAATATATTTTATTAATATATAATTATATATATTTATTTAATAATATATAATATATTAATATTATATTTAATATTATATATTTTAATATTATTTATTAATATATATATTGATTATTATTAAGATATATATATATATTTATAATATTATTTAATATTAATTATATTATATTTATATATTATTTATGATTATATAATATTATATTAACATTTTTAATATTATATTTATATGTATTATTAATATAATATTATATAATATTATTAACTATATATATATATAATTATATATATTATATATATATATATTATTTATTATTATATTATATATTATATTAAATTAATTATATATATAAACTTCCTTTTAAAACGTTGCTTTATCCCTTTCAGAGGGTAACACTGTAGGGGTTGTGACTTTATACTAGAAATCAAAACTTATAAGGGCTGCTATCCACTTCTTCAGTTCATATAATTCAACCATAAAAATATGTGAAAATTGAGGATTGAAACACAAAATTACATGTACAGTGGAAGAAAGTTGAAGTGCAAGTGGATGTCAAAACTGAATAGCTTGACGAGAAGCAGACCGTGTCTATAAAATGCAAAATTCTTCTCAGATGCTTGAAGAGAAAAAAGTTTGAAACTTCCTATGAATTATTCTACATTTAGGAAAATTTGGTGATGACAGGGACGTTAAGTACGACCTATGTCATATTAATTGTGAAGTTTTTTAATTTTTTTTTGCTTTTTGTATAAATAAGTAAACTTGTTTTACATTTTGGAAAAAATATAAAGTGGCGTTGATCGGCTTATGAGGAGTATATTGCTGATTATCTTTATAATAATAAATATTTTTTTTAATTCATATTCATGATGATGAACAGTTTCTTTTCAAAAGTAACTGTTCAAAAAATTTATAATACTCTGAAAATGAGTAAATTAGGTCTGCAATAATGTATAATAAGATATTGGTTATTAATACGTCTCAAAGTACATACACGCGTCTGGTCAGTGGAAAAATTGCCGTGAAATGTCAGGGAAGGTTTCAGGAAAGTCAGGGGATAGATCTAATTCAAATTTTCAGTGTGTGATACCCTGGAAAGGTAGATCATAGTCAATTAATTATTTTTGTGAAATTAAATTTTTATATGTTGATAGTACCTATCTTAGAGCAGTGTTCTCAATCGTATTCGTGGTACCATAATGTCATGAGATGCTCTTTTTGTTCCATAAATCTAATTGTGAAAATATGGAATTTTTTTGTTTTTTTTCTATATTAAAATTAGAAAAATGCTTGACTTACTATATTCCCTGTCCTTTACTTATATATATATATTATTATATAATATGTGTTTTTGAGGTAATGTATATCATATTTATATTATATATGTTATATATATTATTTATAGTAGGTATATATTATATATAGATATTTATATATAATATTTATAATTATAGTATATATAATAGATTTGTCGTTTGAGGTATTTGCTCTCTTATAATTGATGTTTGTTTTTCTTTTTTGAAATAATTCTGGGGTTAGTAGAGTAGGTGAGACACATGTAGTCTTCAACATATAGTTTATTGATAAAGACGTAAGAGTGATATTGGCTCGGCAAATTTCAAGTCAAATAATTATTTTAAAAGGAAAATTATATTTAATAATTAAATTTAGCGCGGGGGTGCGTGACTTGGACCACTTTAGGTATGACTTCGTCTCCCGACTCTCCCTTAATATTAGGTCTTTTTTGGTGATTTTTTTTTTGTTTTTTTTTTTTTTTTTTTTGAAAAATCCCAAGTGGGCAATGTAGGTCATATATCACACAAAAAAAAAATATAAGTAATTCTAATTTAAATAATGTTTTAATTAAGTTTGAATAACCTTCAGTGTGCAACTCCGCCCACATTGTGGAGGGGTGAATTCGACAATTCTGTTTAAAATTCTTCTTTTAAATAATTGTGTTAAACATAGTAAAATTAATTTTATAATTTTTAATGTTTAGATTATATAAAATTATTTATATAAAATCCTGAATAAAGTAATGAAAATGTCAATAATGATTACAATAAAAAAGAATAAAAAATAGGTGAAATGGAGATTCACCCTCTCCGCTCAAAAATTTTGACTTACTTTTTGACTTCATATTTTATATAAATTTCACATTTAATCATTTTAATTTGCTATTACAATAATATGAATGTTAATGCAGCGGAAATATGTTTACTTAAAGTATTATGGAATGTATATATTAGAGTCAGGTTTAGATGAAGGAGAAACATGTTTATTTAGAGCAGGTGAAATATGTTTACTTAGAGATGATGCAGGGGAAATATTTTTATTTAGAGTTGATGTAAGAATTTGTATTACTTAGGATGAGATGAGTGAATATAATTTTAAACATAATTATATTATTATTGTAATATTAGATGAAATTATTAGAATAAAAATAATTTTAGTAAATATTTTAAGGTTTTGCAAATATTTAGTATGTTGTCTTTAGTATGGTTTAAGTTAAGTTGATATATTTTGTTGATTTGGACTGATATTAACTAACTTAATTTGACTGTATACCAAAGCTATTTTGTATTATTTTGTTAATGATAGAATCCACTTTATTAAGGTTTTTGTGCAATATTAAAAAATCTAGTGAATGGAGTTTAATATCGTCATCATCACTACAAAAATCGTCATTTTTTTTTTTCAAATGATCATCGGCAAATTTTTCGCTCGATTACTTTTGATGCTTGATTAAGTGAAAGAAAATAGAATTTTGAATAATATTAAAACTTCTATTTATTTAATATAGGATATAATAATTAATAATAATTAAATAATAATATAAATAAAATATATAATATATATATATACTATATATGTATATATTATATATATATATATATATATATATAGTATATATATTTATAATATTAATATATTATATATATTATATATATGTAATTATTTCTTATGGTATGTTAGACATTTCCGAGGTTGCTGCTAATGTGTCTCTTTCTGTATTTTATCCAACTCATCATCCAGGACAACATATAACACATGACTGTATATCACACCCTTCTAGAACAAACATTACATCTTACAGATACATCTATACCTATCGTCTTAATAATTCCTGAACGTAGGTGAAAAACATTGCCCACATTATAATCGTTTGTTTCTGCGTGTCTTGTTATGTCGTAGAAGGCCGATCTAAGGGTACGGTGGTAAGTAATGTTGGCTGCCTATACCAACTTTATATCTTTTGGCCAGGAAATTGCGAAAAAATGCAAGCCATCGAGAAAGTGTTGATCATTAATAGAGCGCTTTCTATTCTTCGGGCGAAAATGATGTATCGTATTTATGGTATTAGTGAAATGTCCAGAGGAGAAAATGTTGAGGAGAAGAGGTGATGATGTATTTAGAAGGGAAAGTTGGAATTTTCTCCTCGGTCTGTGTACTGAAACAAAGATGAGAATATGTGAAGACGTTGAAAATGAGTGGTGGGGTGTAAAATATGTGTTTTTGTGTTTGCTGTGAAAGAAGAAGGGGATAGAGATGTGATAATTCTGATGAGTTGAATTTGTGGTAGATGTAGCTATGTAGATTTGTAGTTGAGAAGTAATCTATGTATATCTAAAGGTAAGAAATTTAAGGTTTGAAAAAGTCAATAATTTGTGTGGTTTTGCGGACATTAAAATGTCCTCTGAGGTAATGTTGAAAGAGAGTACCGATTTTTTTCGGGATTAATGAATGATGTTGAGGGTGAATAGGAAGATTCACTTCATTTTTCCACATATCTGCCCATTCAAATAATATTTTTTTTTACAGTTTCCAAACTACCACCGTTCAGGGGCAGAGCCCTATTTCAAGGAGGGTTTATACTCTCAGCAAGTAAGTTCATCTTTCTCTAGCGTAATTACGCCACAAATCACATAACGCCTTATAAACAGCGACCAAACATCTAATTAAAATCAATAGAAATACAAATCAATAAAAATTGCAATATCAACATGAAAGAGGAAAGCAAACAACAAACTAGGCTGGAGGTTGCCATAGTCATACAAGTTCAAATTACTCTTAGTATGCGCGCATTACAGACCGCCTGGTGGCATATGTCCGAAGGCGTGCGTAAAAGGTGTGTTAAGCCTCTGAGTGATACAGTGTCCTTTCGAGTACTTGTCCTGGTGCGGTACCTATAGGAAGAGAGAAGTAAACTAAGTTAATAAAGAACAGTTATATTTAATTAAATTCCAGCAAACTGTGAATGTTAGAATTTCTAAAGCTTATTAAAAATTAAAGAGGGCTGATGCTATGGCTGTGATACAAGAGAGTTGAAATAGCTGGGAACTCTTCGAGAAAAGATCCAACAGTCTCACCAGTCTAAAACGGAACTTATCCAGTTCTTTGAGGACCAAGGCCCTAGCCAAACGTTTAGATGTGAGTGATTTCCAAGACTTTTTTTGTATATATTTAAAGGCCAATGATGTGCATGTACTGTTCACGTGTGGTTCACAGGCAGTTGGAAAAGATAAGAAGTTAGAAATGATTATTCTCAAAAGGAAGAATTGTGAGAAAAGTTAGGTTTTAAAGAAATGAATTTCTAACTAAAGTTTATTTAATTCATTCAGTGAGAATAAATAATCGGAAAGATTATTAACATGAGAGGGCAATCTGAAAATAAAATTAGAGGAGTAGATGATTCAAAGTTTAAGATGAAGGGTCGAGTCATACGGTATTATATGAGTGGATAGAGTTAGAGTGCAGGTGAGAAGATATATTAATTTGAAACAGTAGAATAAAGTAGGAGATAAAAGAACTGCCGAGGAAAACAATAATTTGACTAGAAAAGAAGAAGAAGGCGCCCAATCAACAACAGCCGATATTTGAGCGATTTATGAAAAAAAAAGCTAGACATAAGTAAGCTAAAAGAAGAGGAGGAAAACCAAAGGAGGGGGCTTGGAGAGGTAGTGACGCGTGGCTATAGGATCCAAGTCTGCGAGCCTGGGGATATTTCTTCGCGTGTGAGACCGGAAAAATCTATTCCGTAGTTTGAAGGAAGGTACTGCTGCCGTTTCTTGAATCAGTAAAAGAATAGGAAAGTTATATGCGACAGTATGGACTCTCGATGCGCCGAATAAGCCCGTACTGGCGATCGACATGATTTTCCAAATGATCTAAGAAGTGGGGTCACAACGCTTTCAATATGAGGCTTTAGATAGAATACAAGTGAGAGCTAATGGGCGATAGTTAGATTTGATCAGAGCGGGCTGTCCTTTTGTTTTTTTTTTTTTTTTCGGAATAGGTTTGACAAAAGCGTGAGTGCTTCCAACACTGGGGAAAGTGTTTAGTATTGAGACGATAGAGATTATAGTTGAGGCGAGGGGCGAGAGAGATTGTCATTTTCATTGGAGGGAATTACAACAACATAGAATCAGATCTAATAAGAGAGAAAGGCAGATTTTACGATCGCTAAGAGATGAAAGATTTGTCATAGAGAAGAACAAGGAGTTAGCCGGCAGCTTTCTCCTTTTGATTGAAAGCCCGTCTTTGCCGCTCGTCGAAGATTAAATCCGGCAAAACGAATTCTTACTGAATAAATTAGTCGAGAGTGATAGGAGATACGAATTTTGTCCATAAACCCCCAGATTAGGCACTGTCTCTCGCGCTGAATGGCAGAGACAGCATCGATGACTGCCATGGATATGAGAAAGAAAGATTTGTTATTAGAATGGAATGAATGAGTTGAAAGAAAGATTTTATGATATAAATCCAATTCTTAAATATTCGTATGAGCTCATGAAGGAAATTTAATTCAATAGAGGCATTTAAATGAAGTGTCCTCTACATATTACATCCGTCATAATTCCGTTTGCTGAGGGGTAGCAATTTGCTATCTGATCTGAAACTGTTGTAATAATCCTTCAATTTAAAGAGGTTGGTCTTCGGTTCTATAACTAATTTAATTTGGATTTAACTGATTGGAGGATAAAGATATAATATGTATTGAGGAATTATAGGCTCACGTGTGTTTGAATCCTAAGACAATGGTTACATAGAGAAAGGCCTACAAATTATTGTTCGCCTCATTTCATTAAATAAATACTGTTAAAATTGGTTTATATTTTCTATATTATTATATTAATTATAATAGCTATTTTACATAGGTTGTATTTATATATTCTTTGAAATTGTTAATTAATTCATATTATATTAAACTCTTAAGAAATCTTCAAAATATTTTTTGATTCGGTAAAATAATTTTCGTGAGGTTGTAAACACCCCCTTTTGGGAAAACCTCCCCCCTCCGGACCATCCCCCCCCCTGGGTCCTTACAGCCTTATATTATATATATAATATGTATATATTATATATATATATTAGTATTATTATATATATTATATATATATTAATTATATTATATATAATTATATATTATTATATATATATATATATATATATATAATTATATTATATACAGTATATAATATAATAATAATATATAAAGGTATATATATATATTATATATATTATATATATTATATATATATAATATATATTATATAATATATAATATATATATATTATATATATATTATATATTTATATATATAATATATATTATATAATATTATATAATATATATTTATTATTTATATATGGTATATATAATATATAGTATATATAATATATATATATATATTTAATATATTATATATTATTATATATTATTTATATATATGGATTATATAATATATATATATATTATATATGATATATATATAAGTATTATTATATTATATTAATACTATTATATATTATATATATATTTTTATTATTATGATATATAATATATATATATTTGAAGTATATATAGTATATATATATATATATATATTATTATAATATAATATATATATATATATATATATATTATTGATTATATATACTACTAGACAATAAGATAATAATGGTATACGTAACTTTTATATTATTATAAATATATTATAAGTATTATTTATTATAATTATTATACTATTATATTATTATATAACTATATATATATATTATATGATATATATTATATTAGTATATATATATTATAAAATTTAACTTCTTACAATCTTAACAGCTAAGCCTTCAAGACCTAGTCAGAGGGCCAACAGTCTGCGTTTCCATTGTGTTCTATATCGATAAAAGATCACACCATCAGTCAACCATTGCAGGCATCGTGGTGTCTTGCTTCTAATGATCCTCCAACTGTGTTCTGATTACTCTCCGGATCTAATTCTCCGATCATTCACTTTCTCGTCTATCCACTCACCGTCTCGTACTTGGAACTTCTCTCTTCCTGAGCAATCTATTTTTCCAGGTGTCCCACACCATCTTATATTCTGCTGCGCATTATTTGCATCATTGGGGTTTCATAACCTCTGCTCTCAGGC
>JABUQX010075409.1:0-2500 GCA_015478945.1 Trachelipus rathkii
CATAGAGAGAATATAGCTAGGTATAATTAGTTTTAATATATTATGTATATATATATATTATGAGTTATCTATTTTGTGTAATCTATAATATATATATATATTATAATATATAATATATAATATTTATTATTATATTTTTATATATATATATATTTTCTATATATATATATATATATATATATATTTACTATATATTTTATATATTATATTTATATATATAATATTTATATAATATATTAGTATATATATATAGTATTATTATATATATATCATATTTATATTTATAATATATTATATATATATATATTATATATATAACCACCGTACCTTATACAAATATACTAAACTAACATATATATACAAGCATATAAATATTAATATCCATAAAAAATAAAATAAGTAATCACATAATAATACAAGCGCAAATTATTATAGATAGAGCGCAAACGCAAATTATTTATATAGAGCGCAAATTGCGCTTTTGCGCTCTTAAAAAAGTTGTTAAACGCAAATGCAAATGCAAAAGCGCACATTTTTAGAAATTTCGCGCAAACGCAAAGCACATGTTTTACCTAAAGCGCAAATTGCGCTTTGCGCTTTTGCGCTTTTGCGCTTGCGCTTATGCCACCTCTGAATATATTATATATATATATATAATATATATATATATATTATATCTATATATATATGATATAAATATACGTCCATTGGTATATTATAGTTCTTTATAGTTTTTATAGGGAATATAGAATTGACATTTGATGATTTTATATATTCTTTTGAGTTACTTTTGTGTCTGGTTATATATTAATATATACTATTCAGTTTCTATGTTAGTTATAATATTATATACATTCCTTAGTTCTAGTATCGGTGTGTGTGTGTTGTGTTGTGTTGTGTGTTTGCAGCATATGTATACACCTTCTACGTGGGAGACTTTTATTATATTATCTAAGCTGTAGTAAGTAGTAGTAGCTAAGCTCAGGTAGTAGTTAATAGTAGTTTAGTAGTCAGTAGTGAGGTTAATATAGGCATAGTAGTTAGTTATCATAATCATCCATAATGAATAATATAATATTATTGAATATTTATTTGGGAGTGTGTTATTGATTTTCATTTATTAATTTGGATCACCTGAGTGTATCAGTGAGGATTCTCAGAAAATGTTATCTGTTTCGATATATATTCATTATCTATTATCATTATCATTATATTATCATTATCATTATATTATCATTATTATTATTATTATTATTTTATATATATTCTATTTTAAAGTATGACTTTAATAATTTGTATACTCCATTTCCTTTTCAAACGTAGAACATTCTATAATTTAATTTCTTTTCCATATATTTTATTATATGCTGTTTTCTATGCTTTGCATTAGCTTTAATATTTGAAAATATATTTCCTTTAAACTATAACATGATAATTTTTATACTCCATTATCTTTTCAAGTTGAAACAATTATATTTTGAATTTTTCCATATAGATCGTTTTCTAAACTTTAAAAAAAATAAATACATTATTTATTATTTTTTTCCAAAGCAAGCTATTATATATATTTATATATTTATATATATATTATATATATATATATATATTATATATATATTACATATAATATATATATATTATATATATATATATTATTATATATATATATATATATATATATATATATATATATATATATATATATATTTCTTTTAAGACGTAACATATATATATTTATTATATTTTATTTCAAACCCTACCATTTATATTTCAATTTATTTTCTTTTAAGCTGTGAGTTTAATAAATTTATACCTAACAAGGCCAGTACACATGTGAACATGAAAATCATAGCAGACAAACAAGCTAACAAACATATTCGCTTTACAAAACTCTATTGTGTCATTTACGTGCCTACTTACATAGTATCCAGTTTACGTTTAACCATTAATTTAATTTATTTTTCTTTAAGATGAAATATTTATTTGATTTCCTTTCCAAGCTATAAGGAATTTTATATTTTTTCTTTTATCGTTAATTAAAAATTTTGTTAAAATTAGTTTCATTACTAAATGTTTTTTTTTATAAAATTAATGTTTGTTTCGTAAAATTATAAATTTGTATTTAAAAAATTATGTTTTATTGACCCTAAAGCAGTAAAGCAGTAGCGCAAATCACCAACCCATCTATCCCACCACTCCATGATCTATTGATTTACTGCTTCATGTGATATTTTACAATATTTTCTTTATTAAAAACTTGAATGTTGTTTAGACAGCATTTAACATAGTAATATCTAAGAAAACCTGATAAAATTCACAGGACCTAATATATCTAAACTACTTAACTACGAATAAATACTAACATTAACAAAGTTCTCAGCCTATCAATAGTAACTATCAAAAATTTGTCCAATAAAACTTAACCTAACCCTACTTTTTTCTATCTTATCGATAGCATGTCAATGTTAATTTATCCTTGACATAGTAATTACTTATAAAA
>JABUQX010075409.1:7500-10000 GCA_015478945.1 Trachelipus rathkii
GGATTGTTTCCCCATCTTCACAAGGCAGACTCCATTGCTGAAGTAACTAGATTTCACGAGCTACTGTAAGTAGAACAGAATTTAATGATCTTTGCGCTGATTCTTTTTTACTGAAAATTAAACTTGAGAAGACTTGACTTTCGCAGCTATGTTCTTGTGCCTTGAACATACAAAAGGAGTAATCTAACCTATGTAGATCAAAGTCCACAAGTTTTCCTTTTGCCATTTTCAACTCAATCATACTCTTTTTGTTATATTTATATCAATAAAATGCAAAAACAAGAAATGATTTGGTTAAATCTGAGGATTGCATGTGCGTTATCAAAACATCATAACCTAACATACAATATTTGTGCTCCAAGCATCAAGCACAAAATTTCCATTAATCGATTCTAAGCCGCAAACTCCAGCTTTCAAATTTTAACATGTTTAGGCTTGAAAAAGCATCAAAATCTTATATTATTATTATTATTTTATTATTATTATTATTATTACTTATTATTATTATTATATTATTTTCATTATTATTATTATTATTATTATTATAACAAGTGTGCCTCAAAAATTCCACAGCCTTAAATAGGGTGCCGTGAATATAGACCACTTTGGGAATCACTGATCTAGAGTTAAATTCGCCCATACAACCAGTCATGGTAGTACTCAGACTGAGCCCCACATTCAGAGGGCCAACAACCGGATACACCTAACCTCAACTCTTTGAGCCTACTTAACTAACCATAACTATTATATCTCAAAATTACATAACACCTATACAAAAATACAAACATAATACTCACACAAACACCAGTTTACCTATTCGAGATTTTATATATTATATATAATATATATATATATATATTTATATAATATATATATATTTCGCTCTGGATCAACCATATAAATAGCCTATAATATATATATATATATCTTACTTACATCTTACATCCGCTCCCAGGAAGGCTCATTATGAGCCTGTCAGCACGGCCAACCTCTTCTTCCACTCCCTTCTATCTTCCAAGACCCGTTCTTCGATCAGCTGAATCATAGATGGCATTTGATGTCTTCTCAGCGAATCTTCTACGGAGTCCTTCCATTTCTTCCGTGGTCTTCCCCTTGGTCTGCCTCCTTCCGGTCTCCAGTCCCACCTCCTCCTGGCCACCCTGCCACGCTCCATCCTTTCCAAATGTCCCCACCACCTTAGTCTTGCTACATCTACTTTGTTAATAATAGGTATTACTCCTATACCTTCTCTAATTCTTTCGTTTCTAACTCTGTCCCTCCTGGTCTTTCCGGCCATCGCTCTCAATACATTCATTTCAGCAGTCTGCACTCTGCTCTCCTCTCTTGTTGTCATACTCCATGTTTCCGCCCCATACAGAAGAACCGGTGTTAAAATGCTCTCGAAAATTATCCTCTTCACCTCCCCTCCAATCTCATTATCCCTGATGATAGGATACAAAGCTCTAACTGTTCTCCCGTACTTATCAATTCTGCTCGCAATCTCCAAGGCACTTCCTCCTTCTCTACCAAACATTCCACCCAGGTACTTGTATTTCTCTACGTTTTTAATCACCACACCATTCACCTCCACCACCAATTCTTCTCCCTCCTCTCTACTAACTATCATATTTCGTGTTTTATCCTACGTTCACGCACAGGCTCCGCTTCTCGTCAGTTTAACTATCAAAAGCCAACATCCCCCTCCTCAGTTTATTCTCCGTCTTCACTCCAGCACGCCAGGTCATCCGCATAAACCATCACATCTCCATCCAAGTCCTCCACCTCCTCCCTCACTGCCCCTATTACACAAAATCCAAATATGTTTCTTACAAACCCTAGTGACAATACACTTCCCTGCTTAACGCCAGCTCCCACCTCAAACCATTTCTCGTTTTCATATCCCGTTCTTACATTACATTTGTCATTTTTATACATACTCTCCAAAGCCTTTCTTAAGTAACCACCCACTCCGTAATCTCTCTCTAAAACCTCGAACAATTTCTTCCTAGGTACCGAATCGAATGCCTTTCTCAGATCTATAAATGCGATGTATGCCTTTTTGTTGTATTCTATTATCTTTTCCGTTATCATTCTCAGGGCGAACATAAGATCTGTGGTGCTTCTATTCGCCCTGTACCCATACTGCTCCTCTCCAAGTCTGGGTTCCACAATTGCCCTCACTCTTCTTTCAAGTATCCTTTCGTATACTTTTGCCAGATGGTCCAATAACGAAATACCTCTGTAATTATTACATTCACCCACATCTCCCTTTCCTTTATATATTGGTATAATGATGGTTTTTCCCCATCCCTCTGGAACCTCACTTTCTCTCCAGCACTTGTTGATAAACTTCAACACTGCTTCCTTCACACCCTCTCCTCCCTCTTTTATTATTAATTCTATGGGCAATCCATCTTCTCCCGGGGCCCTTCCATTGTTCATTTTCCTTAAGGCCTCATCCAGCTCTTCCCTGGTAATTACCCCTGCTTCCTCCCCTGGT
>JABUQX010075409.1:15000-16371 GCA_015478945.1 Trachelipus rathkii
TATATATATAATATATTATATATATATAAATTATATATAATATATATATATATATATATATATATATTATAATATATATAGTATGAAAACGAGACTCGAACTCGGAACCGGCTACCTGAATGACACTAAAAATTTGCCGTTTGTAGCATTGTTCTGTGACTAATTAATTACATTTTACAGAATGGTGTATTAAGTACTCCAATCTTAACCACACCTCCAAAAGAAAAAAAAAATAGTCAGCATATACACATAACATCCATTATATTTTTACAAAAAATCACGTTCCCTATTTCTGCCATCTAGCAGAGAGTCAGACTATCAGCAGTTTAAAACCATTGCCCATCGATGACTAATAACATCTTGATAGGTTGCACGAGGAAAAAGTTGCTATCAATCTTAAATATCTGTGAACATTCTATTGTCGCGAAAAAAACAAGAACATACTTCCCTCGCAGATAAATACTAACTACGTAAAGTGAAAAGAACCACCCCATTAAAGCGGATACAGAGTTCACAGTTAATATAATATATATTTTTATTTAGTTTTTATTTATTTATTAGTTTTGTCCCCTGGACCCCCTCCCTCATTTGGGGGGTCATGTAATCTCCAGAAACCCAGCAACCTCCACCGGGCGGAGCCACAGGTCTCTCAGGGAGGAAATCTGATAGAGTGTTCTGAGGGCGAGTGCGGTGCGGAGGCAGCTCAGCAAGGAGGTGATAGTCTGTTTCAGGCTTTCTATTTAGGCATCGTGCGACGGAGTGGAGAGTAGCGCCTTGGGAGTCGAACTCATTGTCTGTATTCCTGGAGTTGAGTGATGATTGAATCTCAAATTCTTAGAGAGTGAGATTGAAATCATTCTTGCGGAGTGTGTGTTTTATGTTAACGAAATTCAGAGGGGAGGGATTTATTAGGGTGATTTGGGGGGCGATTGTTTGAGGTAATTGCTGTGTAAGTATTGTGTGAATATGCCTTGAGAAAGATGTGCTGTTTGGAGAGGAGGATGGTTCTGAAGAGTTCGACGTAGTGTAGAGGGGCCATCGGAGAGGGAGTGGATTTTAAACGATTGTATAGTGTGATCTTGTGGGTTAGGTTGTGGCATGGGGTGGCGTCGGTTCGAGAGCCTTGACGCTAGAATTGGTTTCCTATTCATCTCCAAAATAATCTTGGAATGTGAGGAATTTTGTTTCCTCGTGTAGATGTTAGATTGGGGTGCGTCTTCAGACAGCTTTGATTGTTCGAAAGGTCAGAATTTGTATTTTTTATATTTTAATTCTATTGGTCGATGAAGTCTGAGTGCGTACCAGACTGTGCATTCCATTTAGTTGATTGTAATTCTTGAAATGTTTGTATGTAGATCTTCTCCTCTTTTC
>JABUQX010075410.1:0-5000 GCA_015478945.1 Trachelipus rathkii
TTTATATATCATTGCTTCATCATGCATTCACTTTCATGCCGATATATTCACTTCACACTAATATTCTCCTATTAACTCACGAACAAGTTTTTTACGGATGTTTGAAGAGTTCTGACACTTGATCTTTCGAATATATTTAAACATCAACTTGATTGTTTATAACGCCTGAGAAACTCAATTTCTTCCTCTCTCTCTGTCCATTCAAAAACTCAGCCTAATCTTTCTCACAATTTCTTACAGCCGCTACCGTGGCTCAATCGGTAGAGCGACAAAGTCGCAAAGGCAACTGTTTTGATTAAATATATATTGCTTTATACTTTGAACTGTTTTGAGTAAATGTCTATTGCTTTATGTTTTGAACTGTTTTGAGTAAATGACTATTGCTTTATATTTTGAACTGTTTTGAGCAAATGTCTATTGCTTTATATTTTGAACTGTTTTGAGTAAATTTCTATTGCTTTATATTTTGAACTATTTTGAGTAAATGTCTATTGCTTTATATTTTGAATTGTTTTGTGTAAATGTCTATTGCTTTATATTTTGAACTGCTTTGAGTAAATGTCTATTGCTTTATATTTTGAACTGTTTTGAGTAAATGTCTATTTTCTTTATATTTTGAACTGTTTTGAGTAAATGTCTATTGCTTTATATTTTGAACTGTTTTGAGTAAATGTCTATTGCATTATACAAGGTGCGGCAGAACCAATTGAGCAGTTTTGGGGGGTTACTGTTGGGGGGTGAGTCGGGGGAGGCAGATTCTCGCAGTCTCATTTTCTTCTGCCGACATTCCCATTTTAGTATCGAACATGGTGTGGACGGGAGTGCATCGCAGCTTTGGCGTGCGAACGTTTTCTGAAAACAACAATTCTGTGATCGCGACAAAAGAGCTTTTCGGCGACGATTCAATATTCCGTGTAACGATCCCGTTCCTCAGGCGAACACAATTCGGTCCTGGGTTAGACAATAAGAGCCAACTGGTAGTACACTACGAACAGATACACATGGCCGATGCAGATCCATCAGAACACCAGAAAATGTGGAGCGAGTAAGAGCAGCGGTAGTGCAGTCGCCTCGACGTTCTGCCCGACGGCATGCTGTTGCTTTGGGAATATTCGACCGCAGTTTGAGAAGGATTCTGCATATGGATTTACATTTCCATCCATTTAAAATAATGATGGCTCAGGAATTGAAGCAAACAGATTATGTAAATTGCCGAGATCTGTGTGCGCAAATGCTTGCACAGATCCCTCCCGAGGCAGCCTTTATCAGTAGCGACGAGGCAAATTTTCATTGTGTGGGGCTGTCAATAAGCAAAATTTCTGCTACTGGGCATTAAATAACCCCCGAGTTATCCAGGAAAGGCCACAACCTGCCCTAAACTAACGGTATGGTATGCTGTATCACGGTTTTGTTTTATAGGCCCATACTTCTTTGAGGAGGAAGGAGTGACTGTGACCATAAATTCCGAATGTTATGTCACCATGCTGAACACTTTCGTGCATCCAAAAATAGAAGAGATTGTTGAGAATTTGGGATTGGGGGATTTGTGGTTCCAGCAAGATGGGGTTACAATCACACAGCCCCAAATTCACTCACTGTTTTAGGAAGAATGTTTCCCGGACGTCTGGTCTCTCTGAGGGGTGATGTAGGGTGGCCTGCACGGTCACCTGATTTGATCATTTGCGATTTCTTTCTGTGGGGATATCTGAATGAAAAGATGTTTAAAAGTCGCCCTCAGACCCTATCAGAGCAAAGTTAGCGAATTGCTGAAGAAGTCAACGCAATACCACGCTATACGTGTGAGCGTGCTGTTCAAAACTTCAGAGAACGACTCCATCAGTGTGTTGCTAATAATGGGGGCCATCTTGAGGACATTATTTTCAGAACTTAAGGATTAAAAATGGTAAGAACTCCCAACCTCGAGTACAATAACATGTCATCTCTATTTACTCCCATTACATTTTTATAACTCTTCAAAATTGCTCAATCGGTTGTGCCACACCCTGAATTTTGAACTGTTTAAATAGGAAAAGGCGATTGCTTTATATTTTGAGCTATTTTAAGTAAATACCTATTGCTTTATATTTTTAAATGTTTTGAGTAAATGTCTATTTCTTTATATTTCGAACTGTTTTGAGTAAATGACTATTGCTTTATATTTTGATCTATTTTGAGTAAATTATTGTTCTATATTTCGAACTTTTTTGAGTAAATGTCAATTGCATTATATTTTGAACTGATTTGAGTAAATGTCTATTGCTTTATATTTTGAGCTGTTTTAATAGGAAAAGGCTATTGCTTTATATTTCTAACTATTTTCAGTAGATTATTGTTTTATATTTCGAACTGCTTTGAGTAAATGTCTATTGCTTTATACTTTGAACTGTTTTGAGTAAATGTCTATTGCTTTATATTTTGAACTATTTTGAGCAAATGTCTATTAAGTTATTTTTTCCACATTCGATTTGAAATAACTCGACAAAAACAAAATCTCAATCGTAACTTATTTATTCACTATACCTTACTTAACATATAAACGATTAACATTATTATCAGTTAAATAACATTTATTTATTTTATATAATTATATTATAATAATTTTAATTCGTTTTAATTATTAAAAATTTTACCTATTCACTTCGCGATTTTTTAAATGTGTATCAGAATTTTACATTCAGTTAAATAAATGTACTTGTTTAATCTATATATAATGTTTTTTATTTTCATGTAGTATGTTCTAGTTTTTTATAGTTACAATTGTCAATGTTGCTTATAGTTCCTTTTAACCACACTGAACATTTTATCCACCTTTTATGATAATTAAGCTTTCTCATAAAAACTGAAATATTAAACATATATCAATGAGTTTTGAAATAAAAAAAATAAATAAAATTTCCATAATCTACAGCAATTAATTTGTGGATCATATAAAGGTCAATTGTTGTCCTTTATATCTAACTATTAAATCCTGCCACTCCGAGAGATTATTATCCCCTGTAGGGTTGGAAGCGTTTTAAACCTTTTTTTATATTAAACTAAATTTATTGGAAGATGTTTAAAAAGCGTATTGATTTTCTTTATCTTTATTCCTGTAGTAGTACTCTTTCAGAATTTACTCCTGAGAATTAAATAATAGTCTTAAAATCATATTTATATTTTTCGAGTGTAGCAATTATCTAAAAATTCATTTTTTATAAGTTTCATCAAAATATTTCAACCTGGCCTTTATTCGGGTAATTTCAACCTTTTCATCCTTAAACATTATAAATAAATTAAAATATTATAAATATATTATATAATATAAATATATATATATAATAATTATATTATAATAAATATTATTAAATAATATATTAATTAAATATATAATAATATTATATTACATATTATGAAATAATATTAAATGAAAAATACATTTCTTCATCTGTAACAAATTAAATCATTTCTGTAAAAATATATGTACCTATATATCAATTATTCACAAGGCTTCTTTATCACTACATTAAATAGTAAATAATTTATTATGTACCTAATCATATACTTAAAAGTACTATCTTATTATAAAAATTATTACACTATAAGAATTTTCAATCTATTGTGCAACCATTTGAATGGTTTATCAGTGAAGTTTTTAATCACATAAAACAATATAAAAAGGAAAAATCTCCACAAAACATCAAATTCCAAGTATATTCTCCATTAGCTGTAGAGAGGTGAGTTGCTATCATACTTAACTAATTCATATACAATATAAAAAATTTTATTTTAATATAAAATAAGAAAATCGATAATTATAATTATTAAATATATTTATATAATATTATTATTATATATAAGCCTATATTATTATTATCAATTAATTATAATTAATTATAATAGTATTCTTAAATATCCCCCGCTTGATAATTAAATAATTAATATTATAATTATTATTATTAAGTATTATATTATTTTATGTTATATATATTTAATTAATTATCAGCGAATAATTAATGCATTAAAGAAATTAAATTTGGATATAATTATATTATTATATTATTAAATAATTATAGATATATTTTTTATCTTCGAGCTCTAATTAAATATTAAATATTTAAAAAATAATATTAAATCATTAAAACTATTTATATAATTATATATAATTATGATAATATGAAATATTATATTTATATATATTATATATAATATTTAATCGAAAATTATTAAAATTTAAAATTATTATTAATTATATTACAAAATATTATCTATAATATATTTTTAATATTACTCTATTAGATTTACAAAAGCGAATAATAGATATTATTATTATATTAATTAATTAATATATTATATTAATTTATTACTATTAGAATATTATTTATTTATTAATATATATTAAGATATATATAATATATTATAATTATTTATATTAAGTATGGATCATGGTGATTAGGAGATAATTTTCAATATAATTTTTGTATAATAGACTCGGATGTAAAAGTTTAAGTATTTTTAAAAGTTATTATATATTGCAAATACTTATATGATTATATAGAATTATTAATTGAGGTGTTATATTAATACTATCATACTTCAATTTTATAAGTATATTTATTGAGGAGTTTTTGATTAATCATATTACAGGGACTAATAATAATATAAAATTTAAATTTATATATTTTTAGTATTATATAATATTTTATAATTTCACAGATAAATAACTGAAATAGACTTCAGACTAATTGTTGCAGGGAGAGCAAGATTCTTTGTAATTAAAATCCCATTACGAAATACAATTATGAGATTTAAACACTCATGCAAAAAAAAAGTTTATTTTTTTTTTTTTTTTTTCAATATATTCAATATATTCTGCAAGAATATTTTATATTAAATTATTATTTTATTTATATTTTTATTAATAAATAATATATATTTATTACATTTTACCACTATATTTTTATTGTAAAAAATATATTTAATACTCTTTCTTTTTTTAGAGTATTTTAATCTAAATAAATTTT
>JABUQX010075410.1:10000-13015 GCA_015478945.1 Trachelipus rathkii
TGTATCTGTTTATTAAAGAATCAGACTGCTGTTCAAATTCGAGAGAGTACCTACTTTAAAATCCAAGAACGTTATGACTATAACAGGAGTTGAGAGAAAGAAAAAAAGCCAATTATTGAATCTTTATCTCATTTCCAAATATTACATATATAATGTTAAGCATTTTAACATATCAGCTGTTGAAAAAGATCCTGAAAATTCTACGATAAATATGATAATATAATATATAAAATAATAATAATAATAATAATAATAATAATAATAACAATAATAATAATAATAATAATAATAAAATAATAATAATAATAATATAAATAAATAACAATAACAATACATAACAATAAAATAACAATAACAATAACATAAAATAACAAACAATAATTACAATTAGCATTACAATTACATTACAATTACAATTACAAATTATGAAAACATGAAGGGTGGAGAAGCAAAGTTTGAATTGATATTTTAAATCGCAAAATGGGCGAAGGAGAATGAGTATCTGGTAGATGAACAGAATATTGCCTGCATTTCTACGGAAGAAACGATTTTAGTGTTTCGAGATTTATTTTGTGTTATTATAGGATTAAATGTAAGTAAGTCATGATTTTTTTGAAAACAACGGTAATTTCCATCAAATCAAAATTCATAGCAGCGGAATTTCATCGAGAAAAGCAATAGTTAAACCAACGTTATCAGCTTAGTCAATGGAAAGAGAATGAAATGTATGCCTTACATAATATATATTATATAATATATATAAGTATTATATTTTTTATTAAATAGTTTATCGTATTATATATATATATTATATATATATATATATATAGTATATATATAATATATATATATATGTATTATTACATATATAATTATATATATAATAATAGATTTATTTGTATATTTATAGTTCATATTATATATATATATGATATTAATATATTTATTATATATATATATTATATATATATATATATATAAATATATTATAAAAAATAATAATTATATATAACTATAGATATATATATATATTTAAATATATATATATATATATATAATTATATATATATATATTATATATATATATATATATATAAAATATATAACGTAAAAAAACTTCTAATATTTTTTTTATCATATTATGTAAGTATCTTGTTTTTGTTTTTTTTGGATTTTGTTGTTTATATGGTGGGTGGGTTTAGTAACGACAATTATGTTAGGTGTGTATATATATATAATATATATATAGTTATAAAATATATATATATATAATATATTATATATGGTTTTTTTTTATATATATAATATAAAAATATATATATATATAATAATATATATATATATAATATATTATATAAATAAATATATTATTATATATATATAATATATATAATATAATATATATTATATATTATATAATTATATATAATATATTTATCGAATACCTTAATATTTTTTTGAAGAAAAATCAAAAAATCTTTCTTAAAATTAAATTGTTTTTTATGAGTGCATAATATATGAATATATTTGCATCAAAACTATAAGAATATTAATATGCGATGTAAAACACTAACATGAACAAAAAAAAAATAAATATTGAATGCTTAAAGGGGGAACTAAATAATTCTCATAGAGAAATAAATTAAGAAAAGGGGTTTTATTTTTATTTTTTTTAATTTAAAACATAGACAACATATTCATAATTACTCCTCTGTCCCAAAAGTAATTTAATACTGAATATCCCCATGAAACGACTAAGGTAGTGTAGCCCTTTCCATGACGTATACATAGTGGGTAGGCTTAAGTTAACTAGGCTAAAACTTATCCATACCATTCCAAGATTTTAATAAGAACAGTTTTGCATCTAACATCTGTTTATCAGTGGGCGTAATTTTCCTATTACCTCGTTTCGTTTGCGCACTACATCCTTTTGTGTTTGGGCGTGTTTTCTTCCTCGTTACGTTTTTTGCGTGCAGGTAAAATATCAAATTTCTGTGTGAGAACCGTAAAATCGGCCACTGAGTACATTTGCTTTCTTTAAACGAAGAGACTATGGATTTTAAGTGGCACAAAGCTTTCAAAGAGGTCCGAAGAAAAATAATGAAAGGTGCTACCCTCGTTGTAGGAAAGCCAGATGCCGTCAACAAAGGATGAAATGTGGAAGTGTTAAGTGTGATGGGGAAGAGAACCACCTGGTTCAGTGTCAGCGTGATTGCAGAAGAAACTGTTTGGGAGAAAATGGCAATTCATAGAATTTTACGGGAACGCATTTGACATGCGAAAAACTTGTGCAAAAAAATAGTGCCGAAAGACTTGTCTGGGAAGCAGAAAGCGAACAGGTATAAATTTGTCAAGAAATTTTTAATCGAAAGACTTGAAATGGAGAACAATTTGTTTTGGATATTTAAAAAGTTATAACAGGCGATGAATTTTGTTTTTGAGTACGATCCGGAAGCCAAACGGCAAAGTGCGCGGAATTGCACACAAAAATTCTCTACTCGTGCCAAAGAAAGCACGTCATGAGCAAGTCAGGTGAAACACTGATTGGATTTTTTTTCTTGTTTTCCTTCTTCGACACCGTGGTATTGTGCACAAGGAATTTGTACCTTCAGCAACAGACAGTTAATCACGTCTTTTAAAAAGATCTTGGAACAACGACTTCGAAAACGAGTTCAGCGAATCAGAACAGACATTGTAGACGATCGGATTCTGCACCAGATAACGCGCCATTTCATACTGCGCTCTCAATTATAGAATTCTGCGAAGAAAACATTCCAGTACTTCCACATCCTCCATAGAGCCCAGATCTAGCTCCGTGCGATTTCTATCTCTTTCCTAAGTTGAAAAATGAAGTTGAAAGAGTTATCATTTTGGGCTGATGGAAAACATAAAATATACTGCAACATGTGAACTAAAAACCCACTTCAGGAAATAATGACTTCGGTACTGCCTTGAACCCGTGGAAGAAGAGTTGGGCTCAGCTGTGTATACCACCCAAGGGTCATACTTCGAAGG
>JABUQX010075411.1:0-2500 GCA_015478945.1 Trachelipus rathkii
ATTACGTTCAATTTCCTCCCGACAAACTTTGACTTACTATATTTTAAACCGAATATAACTAAACTCATATATGTTAATATATATATACCCTCCTCTTTTCGAATATACAATATATACTATCCATATATACTTTAAGTATCCTCATATATTATATACAAATACAACGTATTCAAAATCTGAGACTAATATCATACCTACTTATATACACTACATTACCATATAAATCAAGTCATTACAGATTACCTCCAGAAAAATCCTGTACTTAAGTTCTACAAACATTAGTATCCCTCAATGGACCTATTATACTAATTATCTACCAATCACCCTAACACATACTTTGACTTTAAACTGAAATTAACATTATAGCTTCACTAGTTACTTAACACACACAAAATGTTTGACCACCGCATCCTTATTCCCTACCGAACAAATATACATAGATATTATCATCAATGCTGAGCATACACTTCTGAACACTCTATTATACTCATATATACACTTGGAATGAAATATAAATTAATATACACTATGGCATCGTAGAAAATCAAATCTGTTCAGAACTAATCATTGAATATACAGAATTATCACATAACGCAATAAATAAAGATAAATATATACGGTATAAACCTAACATAGGTATCCCACTCAGTTTTCACTCCGTAATCCTTCATTTTGTCCCTTGTTCATATCGGTTCTCGTAGAGACAAATATGAAATTTGAACTTTCCAAATACATACCATACTCACCTCTCTCGCCTCTACAATGATATGCCGTAACTCTGAACAGGTCACATTACCCATAAAAAATGATCATAACCGACAATATTTTCACACCCGAACCAATATTAGAAGGCCGTTTACGCGGGCAGAATGACGAATCCGTTAGACTTTTATATAAAAAATCATTTGAGAGAGGTCGATACAACTGCATCACGAATTACCGCCTAGAATGTAAGGAGATATTATCAAGAGAGAAACATACGATATGTGATATAAGCCAAACCTCAAGCCAACCGTAGAATACCTATACACAAACAAATAAAAGGTGATGCAAGGACCTCTAAGCACCTCAAAACCTCCCACGCTTACACCATCATGAGGAACCGGAGACAATGAGAGCACCTTATCATTTTGTTGGTGTAGCGCAATATATCATTATATTCCCAAGTATATAATCTGTAGGACCAGAAGCTAACATAATGGTTTTATACCTATGATAGGGAACTACATTGTATATATATAAGGGGTTTGGTCCAATAGATAAATAAATAAAAAAAAATCACGCAGGTGGTATTAATACTTACCGTATCTAACAAGTGAGAATATCCTCTTGTATATCCTTTCTTGTAAAGGCTTTACAGTTAGTTTTCCTATGATTAATCATCTAGCCTTCCTCAAAATACTATAGAACCTATGAACAGTACTAAGAGACAGGTAATTAACATATTTATAATCATTATCCTATTCTACCTATCAGATATTATATCAAAAAATCCCTAAATTACTATATATCTATTCATTACATCACACTAATTATATAATATTATTATATATACTTACAGTATATATTATATTAATTTGGCGTTCCTGGGGTGGTTTTGGGATAGCCGGCCTTACAGTTATCGAATTTTCTCTATGTTGGACTACAAAATTGCACCTTATCCAATTTAATAAAAAAATATAAAAAATAAAAATTGGCATTTACCCTTTTATAAGGGTGGAACGCTTTCGTTCGTTGATATTCCCTTCCGATGAAAAATGTGTTTAATTTCAATAACAATTATTTTAGACCACAAAGCATATTATGAAAAAAAAATTTATTGCTAAATCAATCAAAATTTATTTACGCATGCTAGATTGTAAGACCAACTCCTTCCTTTCCAAACTTACTATCGTAGTCTAAATCTTTCTTATCAGATATAACAAAGTATCAAAATCTAGTTTAATTACTGCGGGAGGGAGAGGAATCGATAAAGAAATAATGTATATATATTAAATAAATTATATTACTACAATTATATATATAATATTATGGGCTAGTAGGCAGGATTTCCTTATTATTGATATATGAGGTGAGCAATAAAGGTGATATATTATATATAATTATAATTAATTATAAATATATATATATATATAAAATATATTAATATATTAATATATATATTAAATTATATATATTAGTACATTAAAGGCTAGGGGGGGAGCATATGTACGCACTTACATAACTATAGGCACTCATATACGTAAATAATATAATTAATAATAGATAAATTATAAATATAAAACTGAAACCTATTTAAGAATTAGTTATTAGCGTTATTTCCATATATTAAGGGTTTATTATTAGTATAATAAAAAATAAAAAAAAATACATCAAAATCGACCTATATACTGAAGAGTAAATACCAATTACAACGTATTATAAAATATATATAATGTTTTAAGCCAGTATTTGACATTAAATTTCTTCAGGATCTACTTGATGGGAAGTAAAATGATAA